>RCUC01164758.1:0-61588 GCA_003697995.1 Taxidea taxus jeffersonii
ATTAGATAACCTAAAGGTCTGACATTATATACTCATGTGTCTACTTACAGAAATTTCTGTTTTTATAGTAGGTATATGAATGTGTGGGAGGAGAATGAGTTTCAAATTTTTATAACAACTGTTGTGTATAAAGAGACATTTATGTTTTGAATTAGAGAATGATCGCAATGCTCCTTTCATTGAACATTCTGTTAGTGTTGTAAGATCCTCTCACTTACTATAAAGTGCTGCGTTTCTTCTATATGCAACAGATATTAGAGGGAGAATGACCTTTTCTAGATACTCAGCAATAAAGAGGAAATGTTCAAGTTATCTCTTTATGAGTTATTCAATAACTTTAAACAATTTATGAGGTTTTACAGAATCTTCCAAAACATTTTGTTTTTATCTCACAAAATTATGTTGTTAAAAATGCTTCAGGAAGAATGTAGTCAGGGATACGACCCTTGGATAAAACACATACTTAGAGTCAGGATCACATTTCTTGTGTAAGAAAGAGCCATTAAACTACCATCATAAACAAAAACTCAAAATAATGAAAAAAGTTAAAAACTCCTTTATATTTATTAATTCATTCAGTTAAGGATAATGAAGATGCACTGGAAATTTACAATGTGTCAGGCTATAAGGTTGGTTCTGAGCATACAGAAGTTAATAGTATTCACTTGTTTATCTGGAGGAGATTAGAGTCTAATGGGAGACATAAATGTATGGTCATGTAACTAAGATACAATATTAAGTTATAAAAAAATAAAATGTGCTCTAAGAATGTGAAGAAGGAGAAGTCAAGGCTACATAAATGAATCACAAGAGCAAAATACGCTGAAACCAGAACAGTCAGTAAGAATTTTACCAGGGGACAAGAACAAAATCTGTGGGGAAGGAATGGGTATTAGACACAACTAGAAGAACTAGCTTTGCCTTACATGCACACACATGATGATTACATGTATCCATGCACACGCATACACATAGGTGAGATGTTTTAAGGAACTATGGAGCATTCTCTGCACCCTTGCCAATCTCTGTCTTCAAACACTCATTCCACCTTTCGTACTCTGAGAAGGGACCAAAGAGTTGTTATTACCTAAGGCATCTGCTATTGAAATCCCACTCATTTCCATCCATTATCCAACTAATCTTCAACTATTCTTTTCTTTTTTCCTTTAGATGTTTTAACTTATGTGAGAGAGAGAGAGAGAGAGAGCGCACATGCGCACAAGTGGGGGAGGAGCAGAGGGAGAGAATCTCCAGCAAATTGTGCACTGAGTATGGAACCCATGGGGCACTTGATCCCACAACCCTGAGATTGTAACCTGAGCCGAAATCAAGAGTCAGATGTTTGACCCACTGGGCCATCGAGGCCAACTTCAACTATTCTGTGACTACTTCATTGATATTTGAAGAAAGTAAACTGGTTCATCCCCAGGTTTCATTTTATTTCTATCTATTATGTGGTAGCTTGTATTCTGATTCTAATTTTTTTATATTTGATGTATCACACAAACTATTGTTCTTCTCATTTTCTTCTTTTTCAAGGTCTAACTTGTGTATAATATTAGCATAAATATATGTTTAATTTTACTCACCAATTCTTAGGATATGAGATGATTTAGTGCAATTCATTTCAGCTTTTCGGCAGGTAAATTATTTTTTTAAAGATTTTATTTATTTATTTTGACACACAGAGATCACAAGTAGTCAGAGAGGCAGGCAGGGAGAGAGAGGAGGAAGCAGGCTCTCTGTGGATCAGAGAGCCCGATGTGGGGCTCGATCCCAGGACCCTGGGATCATGACCCCAGCCGAAGGCAGAGGCTTAACCCACTGAGTCACCCAGGTGCCCCTCGGCAGGTAAATTAAGGTAAGGATAGTTACTCTAAAGGCCAAACAGACAATATATATTAGTAACAAAATCAGAACTTCAGATATTTTGGAAACATATTTACTATTTTTTAAAAAATATTTCTCGAATGTGAGAATCTTCTACATACGTTCCCAGTATCAGAAAATAATCTGTCATTCTACTGTGTTCTTTTCCTAAATCATTGAACAGAACGGGGACCTTTTGAAAGTCTCGTGTTTTTCTCTGATATCAATAGTCTGCTATGATTTTCTTATTAGTCTCATGCCAGTGAGTATAGAGAAACATTATCACTCATGTCAGGAGGGAAAGGATGATACGTGTCAACTGAGTTCCCATTCTAGAAAGTCTTTCTATCCACTGAAAACAATGGTGTTTCCTGAAATTTGACAAGACTCATCCTTTAAGTTGTGAAAAAATAATCAAAAGATCAATACAAGTATGACCTGGCAACATTTCTCTGAATTAAAATGGTATTCCAGTGTCAATCAATTTTCTCTTTTGGGGCATGTCATGTCCCCAACATAGACAAACCACTGAAATTAGCTCTTGGATCCATGTAGTGCATGGGAGAAGGCTGATGAAGATATGGACCACAATTTTCTAGGGATTATACTCATTTTGAAATGAGTATCAAATTTGATTGGGTTTATTATTCCCTGTGTGGAGCTGGCTTTTAAACTTTATACTGAAGAAGACTAATAGTGAGGACTATATTCATATAAACAACAAAAGTAAATCTGGTATGTTTATAACCCCTTACCACGTGAAATATAGTCCAGAAAATTCACTCTTATAAAATGCGAGATTGCATTATCATAAGGTTAATGAAATCACTGAAGAGAATCAGGGGCAGAGGTCAGGAGCTGATGGCCAAACAAATTCTATTAAAAGTTGCTTTATTGGAAGGCACATTATCACAGAATTTCCCTGTTTAAAACCTTCACAAAGGTGAGGAGAAATGTAGAAAATCACTGATGAAAAATTGACTTTTTGTCTCAAAGAAGATACAGTTCAGACTTATGATCATATTAATTTTTCTCATCCTATCCCTGGAGTTAATGTGAAAAGCTAAACTTACTGTTCTTTCATAAAATAGACAATGAAATATATTATTATAATCTTGGAAAGAATTAGAAACTTCTAGAGTTTGAATTCTTATTCAGCTTTGATAATTATGATTAGAAGATTAGCTTCCACCTCCAATTCTTTTGATATCTCAAAAGTGAGGGCAATTTGAGTCATGTGTTAACATCCTTAAGTGCCTCCATAGCCCTTAACCCAATTTTGGATACACAGATATTAAATAACTAGATCTTCTTAATTACAACCAAAGTATCTTTGTGCTCACTTGATGCTGTGATTCAGGATACACTGGACAGGCACCTGACTTGCTCAGTCAGTAAAGCATGGGACTCTTGATCTCAGGGTTGTGAGTTTGGTGTAGAGTTGAGTGTAGACATGATTTAAAAATAAAATCTTTAAATAAAAAAAGATACAGCGGAAGGAAAGAAGTCAGAAACTAGGTTCTTGATCCATGTCCACCCAGAGCTATCTATGAGATCTGGTCAAATTATGTTGCCTCAGCAGTCAAGTGAAATAATGACAGAAAGAGAGAGAGAAGAAGGAGAAGGTGGAGTAGGGGGAGGGGCAGGAGGAGGGGATAGGAAGAGGTGGAGGAGGAGGAGGAGGGGGAGGAGAGGTAGGGGGGGCGGAGGGAGGAAGTGGGAGGGAAGAATAAAGAGAGAGTAAACTCTAATGTCCCTTCACATTACTAATCTTTCCACTAATATGGAATTTCTGAGATTCAAAAAAGTCTTTTTAAAATGTAGGTAGGTTATTTATTGTCATTAAAATACTGCTGATTTCCCTTGAACTTCCCTTACCTACTGTAAAACTCTGACCTCCAGACCTATCTCTCAGCCTTGTGAAAGAGAAATAGTTGATTCCAGAACAGTTAAAGGGCCATGGTTTGTTACAGTAGAACATTAACTGCAGCAAAATTCATACCCATGGTATAAGTATTCAGGGAATTTTCAGGAGATTTAGGGAATTTATGTTTTACGATTTATTTAATAAAGGTGAACGTCAAGTAGTAAAGCTCCATCCTGTACCGGGGCTCCTCTTGTCATGGTTTTCAGAAGTGACATACACTTATTTTCTAAATTTAACTTCTGCTTCAGCTGAGGAGTCTATATGCTCAGTTTCAGGGTTACTTTCTTCTTCTTCTTCTTCTTCTTCTTCTTCTATTTTATAAAGTCCATTTTCCAATGTGCTCTCAGGACTTCTTCAGATTTCCTCCTTGGTAAAATTTTCAATTTTTTTTCCTTCATTTAGTTGTTTATTGTTTCTTGAAATTTAAAAAAAAGAATTGCTCATCTTTCTCTCATTCCTCTGGCAATGTATCAAATCTGTGATAGAGCCTGGCAAGAATCTGTCTCATTAACTTGGTTTTATCACATGTCTGTTCTGGATCAAGTTATAATACCTCACTTATTTTTCTCACATTTTTTATTTTGGAAAAAAAAATCAAATTTCCACAAACAATTCTGAGAGGAAAAATAGCAGCTTTTTCCTCAGCAAAACTTAGGAGGGAATAAAATATTTTTCTATCTAAAGAGGTTATCTATGTGTAAGGGATGCATGTGAATATGTGTGTGTGCAACTGTATGAATTCAGTCTAGGTAGACCTACTATGATACAAAAACAGAGAGTATAGTGTAATATATATATATATATATATATATATATATATATATAACAATAAAATAAAGCAAATTCTTTTGCATCACAAACTTGTTAAGTAGTGAAGACAAATACATATGAAACATTAAATAAGCAAATATTATTCCAAAGGATATGGTTTGGACATTAAACAATTTAAGAATATTTGCTACTACTAACAACTCTGTAATGTAGTCTACATGTACTTAGATCTTATAAATGCATCTGTATGATTTTCTCCAATGCAATTTTCCTAGGACAATTTCCTGTTTCTAAAACAGAACAATTTTCTCCTTTTAGAAACAATGATGTTTTTGAAGTTCAGGTTAAATAGTGACAATTTAAACACACTCTCAATAGTAGTCATATTTCTTATCATAAGTTAAACAGAATCACCTTTGTTTGCAATAGCTCTTCCTTTCTAATGAAAAAAATCAACATTTTTTATAGGTGTATGATCTTCATAATCTTTCATTTGTGAACAGCCTATTTCTGTTACATTTCATTTTTATGCTGATGTTCACCTTTATTAAACAAATTATAAAAATTCTTTGCATACTAGCAATGGAAATTTTAACTGATGTATGTATTACAATTATATTTTTAAAGATTTTATTTATTTATTTATTTATTTAACAGGCAGAGAGAGAGCAAGCACAAGTAGAGGGAGTGGCAGAGGGAGAGGCAAAAACAGGCTCTCCACCGAGCAGGGATCCTGATGTGGGGCTCGATCCTGGGACCCTAGGATCATGATCTGAGCCAAAGGCAGATGCTTAACCAACTAAGCCACCCAGGTGCCCCTATTACAATTATATTTTAGTCCCAAATGGCTTTTGTCTTTTGATTTTGTTAAGTGTGCGTATGCCACATAATACTGTTATCATTTCACATAGACAAATAAGTCTACCTTTTTTCTCTTTGGACTGACTGCATCATTCTTTTGAATCAAGTTAAAATTACTTGCTAGTTATTCTCACTTTTTTATTTTGAAAAAAAAATGCGTAGTTTTCTCTGAATTAATTTTAAAATGTAAAGAATGGAAACCTTTTTCAGAATGACAATGAAAGAGAAAAGAAATTCCTACAATAGCGAAGATAGGGTAGTGAGGAAACGATCAAAGGCTCAGAGTTCTGCCTGTTAGCATAGGGATGACATTCTACAGGTTAGGACCCCCTTCTTCAAGATGTGGTATATGTTTTTTAACCAGCTGTCATTACATGGTTTAGAGCCACAGATTGCTAGCAAACATGAATCCAGAAAAGACAAGACAGAGATAGAAGTAGCTCATCTAATCATCACTCCAGCTGACCCACTTGGGGAACCTGTGCTCCTCAATCCTGAAGGTTTTGCTTAGCTGTCTTGATTTCCAAATTGGAATCCCTTCCACCAAAGATCATAGTTAGAGAACATGGTAAAGGTTCTATTTAACCTAAATATTTTCTTAAGGAAAAAAAAAGATATTTATTTACCTGACAGAGAGAGAGAGGGAGAGAGAGAGAGAGAGCACAAGCAGGGAGAACAGCAGAGGGAGAGGGAGAAGCAGGCTCTCCACTGAGCAGGGAGCCAGATGTGTGTCTAGATCTCTGGACCCTGGGATCATGATCTGAGCCAAAGGCAGATGCTAAACTGACTGAGCCACCCAGGTGCCCCTAACCTAAATATTTTCTCATCTCAATAGAGAACATCACACAAAGACAGGAACTGCTATTATACTAGAAATGATCATTGATTCCAATTATCAAAAGGAAATAGTGTTACTGTTACACTGTGGAGACAAGACGGTACATGTCTAACTGGGAATTCAGCAGACTCACTGGGGCATTTTTTATATTTCCATATCCATAGACATGGGTGGGCAGTTGTAATGAGTATGGTCTGATAAGGTCATATTAACCAGGGACTCACAACTCTCAGGGATGAAGGTTGGAGTTAAACCAGTGGGCAAGGAAGCCAGACCAATATAAATGCTAACTGAGTGTGAGGGAAATCTAGAATGAATGGTAGGGACAGAAATGATGAATATCAATTATGGTCTTGGTACAGACTGCAGAAACAGAGACTGTAGCTTGTTTCACTTTGTGTTTTCTTTTGAAAATTGTGACTAATTGCCAAATAGAAAAATCAATATCATGAGGGTAGGGTGAAAGTAATATGGAACATGGATGGATGAGCAGTACAAAGAATGAACTCTTACAGACCTTATCAGTGCTTTATCAATTATCCATAGTGACTATCTGGGCAGACCAGCCTAACTTCCAGACACCATAACTTTTGATATTCTGCCTAAAAGCTCTCTGAGGCTGCACTGTCAATGCTGGAAGTGTCAAAGAGCTAACATCCCTCCAGAGCTACTCTCCACTAATAAGTGCAAGTTTTCATGAATAAATGCCTCAGTCCTTAGATGGCACTCCACTCCTTAGATGGCACGATGCTGCAGTGCAGGTACTTACTGCAGATCTCTAGGAGCTCCTCAATGAGAATAAGCTCCAGTGAAACACAGTGATAAATAGGCTTTTTATTCAATCGCACTTCCTACCCCATGAGCAAATTTTCTGGGGGTCACCTCCATAATAAGCCATTTTCACTAAATTCCTTGTCTGGCCACCTAGTTTTTAAGGGGATCCGAAAATGTTTATCACTTTAAACTCAGACTAAGTTTATTAAAGTGCGGTGGCCTTCTCTGACTATAGCGGCCTGAATCTCTGACTCTGAAGGCCTACAGAATAAACTATCTCTGCCAAAGCCACTTACTTATGAATTATTAACAACAAATATTATGTTTGATAACCCATAGTCTCTCCCTACATCTTTTTCTTAATTTTGTGGTTTTTAGAATAGTAAAAAATGGAGAAACAAGAAATGCTTAATTTTCATACAAATTCAATTTAGATTATATGTTCACAGCCACATTCATATTTGGGTGGGAGGCCTGAAGCCCAAGATAAGAGGAACAAAGATATACCACTCAATGCCTCAATTATGCTCTTCTCTTTGATTTTTTCTTTCTCTTTCCTTCTTTTTAGGGGGGGGGGGGAGGACTTATTCAAAAGTGACTATTTTCAGAAGTATCTAAAATAACAATAGTCAACAGATAGATAAATGAACTACACATATACATATATTTTTAAATTTTCTGGTACTCATATTTTATAAAGTAAAATGAAACAGGTGAAATTAATTTTAATAACATATGTAACCCAATATATTCAAAAGATGATCATATCACTGAAGTCAATATAAATTATTGAGATATTTTATATTTTCTTTCTTTCTTTTAACTAAATCTTTGAAATCGGGTATATATTTTACACTTCACAGTGAGTCTCAATTCGGGACAGTCATATTTCAAGAGCTCTATAACCACTTCTGGGTAATTGTTACTATATTGGACAGTCTAGATCTAGAACTTTTCTGTAAAAGCATACACATCCTCTCCTATTAATGTCCTTATTTTTTTTTTGTAAGCACTTATCATCTCTCCAGAGACATGATAAAAGGGATAAATATTATACCCCTCTTATATAGAAAACTTGTGAAGAATGCTCATGAATTACATGAGAGGTACCATGACTTACCTTTTAAATTCTCCACCGAACTACACAATTAGTGGGTGTTCAAGAAATACCTGATGAACACTTATAGTTACGAATTGCTAGAGAGGGACCAGTATCCACTGAAACAAGTGAAGTGATCAAAATGTGTATTAGTGACCATAAGAGCATATCTTCCCTGAACATTTCTTTAGTGACTTAAATTTTCTTATGCAGGCTTCATATATATCATTTGAGGGGTTTAGACCAATATTTATTTTTCCATGTTGATAATTAAAGATAAGTTTTAGAGACTCATTCAGGATCACACAGCTGGTGACTAGTGTACACAAAACTGAAATCCAACTTCCTAGCTACACTGCCAGCCCTTTTCTTCCACACCTGCAGTGAAAACAAAGAAGACAGGAGAAACAGTACATCATAATTATGTTGTTTTAACAGTGTTTCATATGCCTGGTAATTTAAAGTACCTGTATTCCCTCTTTTAAGAAAAGCAGAGTGGACAGATCAAGAACAAACAGAAACTCTGTATGTGTTTTGCTTCAAACCAATGGAAACCAATGTTTTTGCTGTATTTGAAACACATCTGACAAGAAATTTAAAAAATAATAATAACATTGAATCTCTTGCTTCCACTAGAATCAAGCAACCCCCCCACCACACACATACGATCGACTTGCCTATTCGGCCTTATTTATTCGTCTTAGCTAAAGAGATGGGTTTGCTTAATTGCTATGCTCAAGTAAACCATGTAGACTTTTTGATACTGTGATTACTTCAGCCATTGTTCTAGAAGCACTGAAATTGTTACCCTGCGCCTTCATTTCCACATTTCTCCATGTTGTAATTTTGGAGTCATTTAAACTCTCTGAGGATGTGATGATGTGGTGTAGCTCACATATAAATACCAGGTTGCCAAAGCAGAAACTCACTGTGGAAAAATTATATACCAACAGAACAATTATAACATTCCTATAAAGGAAACACCCACATTTTATTTCTAAATCGTTCTTGTAACATTTCTTAAAGATTATCTGATAAGTAAGTAGTGCACATTAAGATAACACCCATGCATATATTTAAATAAACATTTTACCAGTAGCGTATTTGGGCACAAAAGTAAACCTTCAATTCTTTGTTGACAAAATTTCCCTCCTGAGAATGTTGTATTCACTTGATCATGAATCTCTTGATCTACAACCTGCAATAATGTGCTGGTATTAGGGGTGTGTGGGTGGCTCAGTCCGTTAAGTGTCTGCCTTCGGCTTAGGTCATGATCCCACGGTCCTGGGATCGAGCCCCACATTGGGCTGCCTACTCGTCGGGAGACCGGCTTCTCCCTCTCCCTCTGCTCGTGTTCCCTCTCTCGCTCTTTCTCTGTCAAATAAATAAAATCTTTAAAAAAATTGCTGGTATTATAGTCATTTAAAAATTATCTTGCAAAAATGAGAAGTTAGATGTACATATAGTCTGTACGTCTATGTGCTGGCTGATTACTGCTATGACTTGGAACAAAGTTTTACACCCTATTCCATCTTGGATATTGTAAAGTTGTTATTGAAATTCCAGTTAGTGAACATACAGATAATTTAGTTTTGGGTGTACAATTTAGTGTTCAACACATATACGACACCTCGTGCTCACTACAAGTGTCCACCCTAATTCTCTTCTATTTAACCCATCCATCCACCCACCTCGTCTCTGGTAACCATCAGTTAGAGTCAGTTAGAGACAGTTAGAGTCTGTCTCTTAGAGCCAGATGGTATTATGCTAAGTGAAATAAGTCAGTCAGAGGAAGACAAACACCATATGACTTCACTCATATGTGGAACTTAAGAAACAAAACAAAAGGGGCGCCTGGGTGGCCCAGTGGGTTAAAGCCTCTGCTTTCAGCTCAGGTCATGGTCTCAGGGTCCTGGGATCGAGCCCCGCATCGGGCTCTCTGCTCAGCGGGGAGCCTGCTTCCCCCCACTCTCTCTCTGCCTGCTTCTCTACTGTGATCTCTGTCTGTCAGATAAATAAATAAAATCTTAAAAAAAATTTAAAAAAGAAACAAAACAAAAGATCATAGAAAAAGAAAAGAGAAAGACAAACCAAGAAACAGACTATTTCCTATTAGATTATAGAGGAAGGGACAGAGTGGGGGAGGGGGAGAGAATTAGAAAGAAATAATTTCTCAGCATCACATAATCTATTTATTGAGAAATTGGTAGTAGTGTTCCAATACAGTTTACTTGATTTTTATGAAGTAATGGCAGTAATGATATTATTTCCTTGAGTTAAACTTTTTCTTTTCTTTTCCTTTTTGCTAAAGTATCTTTATTCAGAAAATTAGCTGGCTGAAAGCTTGCAAATTTTGCATTAGAATTATATTGAAGACATGGACATCATCACAATTGCTATGGGCAAGTGGTCTTGACCATGGTCTTGCCATTATCTTGTACTTAAAATATAAAAATGCTCTTCCTTATCTTTTTATTCACAATTCTGGAATAACTAGGACATATAAATAAGGGCAACTCTATTTATTGGTGTTGTACACAGCTTCTGATATCACTGCAAACAAGCAAGAAGAATGTGTCATTTGAGTTCTATTGTTTATATATGGGTGTCATTTTTATCCTGTGCATATTATTATGATGGCAGGATGCTCTTTACCCTGTTGGTTCTGAAAATAATTAAATCACACTTTCCATGTCAAATGGAAAAGGTGAGGTCATACATTGGGTGAATCACCAAAACCCTAAAAAGAAATGCAATGTGGTCTCTCAGCTGAGAAACCAGGTATATGACAACGTGGGAATTATCATTAGACCGTTGCCTTGAAAATGAATGCTGTCATCCACAATTCTGTCATTTCACAAATACTTATGGAGATGCCATGTGCTAAGGAGTTGTCTGTACCTGAGCTTGAACTTTAAAAAAAGCCGTTTGTGGGGCTGATGTGGTATTAGTGCTTCTGGTTAGAGCCGAAAAACACAAGACTAAGTAAATTGAGAAGAAGAGGATTCTGAGCCATATGGCCCTGCCCTTCCTCAGCCTAGGTCTGCTTGACTCTTAGAGTTTAACTGTGTTTCTGTTTAATCTTTTGTTTTGAAAGAGAAGTATTTCTCTTCTAAGTACAAACGGCAGGATGGAGGGAGTACAGAAACTCACTCCAGAAGAACACAATGAACTCTCAAGTATTCCTGGAACCAGTGTGATTTCTTTACGGTCATGATATGATCCTCCAGGAAATTTTCAGAGTCATTACAGCAACCCTATATGGCACTACTGAGATTTCTGGGGGAAAAAAATGACACTTAACCTCTTCGTTTATTCTTGAAGAGTAGGGAAATTTATGTCTTCTAACTTTGATTATTTCCTCTTGGATATAATTCTCGTTATAGCTACAGAGCCAAACTAGCAGAGGGAGATTCTTGATAGGCCATGTACCTCTAAAGGAGTTCCTGAAGGAAAAGAGTTTCTTTAAGATATGCTCCCTATTCTGTGTATCACTAACATCTTCAGTGCTCAGATGCCCTCCCAGGTGGGTTTAATTGTACTGAGAGCTATCAGATCAGCTTTCTAGAGGTAGCATATAAGTAATGTGGGATGCTTCAAACCTCATGTTTGTCTTTAAAATGCAGGATTTCCCTCCCTTGGCTAATAGAAAAAATGATCTACTGTTCATGAGGTAATTTGAATTTTTCTTTTTTTCTTTTCATATCTATGTGTTAACTCTGTGGAGGAACTGAAGACACATGGTCAAATGTCAGCACTATTTCTGTGCATAAGAGTTTTTAGTGTGACTATTCCAAACAGTCTATTTCTTTGCCAACCCAGTAAAGCTTCAGAAAGACCTCTGGTAGTTATAGCAACAACCACAAGCTGCTCAATTTTAGACACTCTTTTTGTGTATCCAATTCCCTCTCTATTTTGCAGAAAATCAGAAGCTAATGGGACGCAGCTGCTTTCACTTTGGTTTGCTTATTAAGCTAAATTCAAATTGTGTCTTGCTTTATTCATTTAATTAATAGGGTATCAGTTTTCAACATACCAGTATATGTTATCTGAATCCCCAAGATTTATGAAAAAGATGCAGAAAGAGAATTTCACTAGAAGACATGCAGAGAAAAATATCTAGGCAGCATTTTTAATTATTTCATTCAAATTCATTCTCAAATGCAATACCTTAATATATAATAGGTGATTTGAGTTTAGTTGAATGAAAGTCATTAAGATCTAACTAGAGAATGGTGATAAAAGAAAACTCTATTGATGAAAGAGATATTTGGGCACACAGTTGTTGACCTCAGTTATCTGGTCCATTATGATAATATGTTAACTAAATACCATTCCTTATGCCATAGTAACCGATTAAATGGTGTTATGATAAGCTGATTATACATATGTATGTATATTACACATTACATAAAATGTATTTTATAATATGCAATATATTATAATATGTAATAACTGTATGCAGTGTGTACTCACATATATAATATACATGCATATAATATACACATGTACTATAATGTGTGATATATTGTATGTATTTTTTAATTTATAATATATTATAATGATATATTACACATTACATACACAAGACTCTTTTTTAAAAGATTTTATTTATTCATCTGAGAGAGAGAGAGCAAGGGGAGGGGCAGAGGGAGAAGGAGAGAGAGCACAGACTCTGCTGAGCAGGGATCTTAACACAGGGCTCAGTCTCATGACCCTGAGATCATGACGTGAGGCAAAACCAAGAGTCCAGATGCTTAGCTGACGGTGCACCCCAGGTACCTCTCCCCCCACACACAATTCCTACTCTCGAGTTTGGTAGGAAGGATCCGTTTACATTGGGAACTAGATCAGTATGTAAAGACCTATACATAAAGATCAGGAATTCAAGATTTGGAGTTCTGAATATATTTTGCTTTCTTATTTACATGAAATTTACCAATTAGTAGTCTTATTTGTCACATTATCAGAAGGCCTGTGTCTAATATATCTTCCTAACTCTTGTTAGAGCTATATACCAAGTAAAAATTCACTTTCCCAAATCACTCAGCCTTCTTTTGTCTGTCCAGTTATCTGCCCACTCAGCTGCTCATATACTTACTAAGCAGTTACTCAGCCTGCAGCTAGGTATTGTAAATCTGGGCTTGAAATAAAATGCAGCTTCCACATGGAGACTCATAAAAATAACTGAAGTGCCCTTTGACCTGTGTAACAAAATAATTTATATGAAGTATAGGATGCAGGTGAAATATATTCTGAGAACTACGTATTTGTTCAACACAAGGCAGGGGATGAAGAATTTACTCTGGAGAAGAAAGCACAGATTAGGCAAGTACCTCAGAGGACTTGACAAGCAAAGCGAATCTGGAAGCATGAAGCATGGGAAACACCAGTTCTCTGGCTGTAGAGCAGATGCAAAACCACAGTGGCAGAAAACATGGTAAGTGTGAGAAATTGCAGACTGTGCCTTTTAGATTGTCCCAAACCCCTATTAATGTCAAAGGATGCTCTATTGTCTGAAATTCTGGGAGGAGTTTTAGTCTGAAGAGCATTTCCAAGAACTGGTTTCACATCTGCTCAACAACCCTAATTTGAAAAAAAGAAACTAATAATTATTATGTATCCTGTATATACCAGGAACATGCTACATACTTTAGATGCCTTATCCATAAGCATGATTATTAACTTCACTTGACATGCGAGGGAGCTGAGGTTTAAAAGGTGGGGGAATTATGCAAGCTTAGTAAAGGACAGAGACTGGGTTGAAACTCACGCCTGCCTGACTTCAAATCTAATGCCCTCCAAAGCATCACTCCAATGCCACAGCCCAAAGATCAGAGCTTTTGACACAAAGGAAGGTAAATAGATGAGAAAAAGTCAAGTAGAACAGGGTAAAGATTAGCCATCACACCTCGGTGACATTCAGGCAAGAGATCACCACCGCCCGATGCTATCAGGTAAGAAGTATATAAAGAAGCTGTGAGGCAAAGTTCTCTTTCTTTATTAAGAGACCGGTGAGTCTGAGCCTTTCCCCTCCCCCAACCTTAGCCAAGTTAACTAGTTAATTGTAGTTGGCTCCTGCAATAGATTTTCCCTTTGAACCCATTTCCATTCACTTTTAAAATGTTCTAGTGACTTCCTAGGAAGGGCCCTAGTAGTGTCTGAACTCCTACAGCCACTACAATGTCACTATTCTGTCTTTCACTGCAAAGGGATTTAACAGTCTTTCCATATACAGATAAACACCTTAAAAATTAGGGCCATTTCATTTACTAATACACCTACAGTGTCTAACAGAGTATCTAGAACATAAAAGTTGTAATAGGATTTTAATAACATGAATAATGAGGGAATAAATTATATAAGCTTACAGTGAATATGAAGTGGTGCATTCAGATATTGGGAAGTAAAAGTTCAGACACCTTCAGCATCATGAAGGCCATATACACTAAGTCCACAACTAACATATTCAGTGGTGAAAGGTTGAAACTTTCCTCCTAAGATCAAGAACAAAACAAAGGTGCCCACCTGTACCACTCCTATTCAGCAGCAATTATGCAAGGAAAAAAAAATCTAAATTGGAAAGGAAGAAGTAAATGATCTCTCTTTGCTGATGACATGATCATTATATAGAAAATCCTAAAGACTCCATCAAAAAATATTAGAAATAATAAACAGATTCGGTAAATTTGCAAGATAAAATCAATATGCAGAAGTTGGTTACATTTCTATATACTAACAAATATCTAAAAATAATTTACTTATTTTGACAGAGGGAGAGTATGCACACAAGCAGGGTGAGATCATGACCTGAGCCAAAATCAAGAGTTGGATGCTCAACTAACTGGGCCACTCAGGTGCCCCACCATCAAGTAATTTATATGTTGCTATGTGAAATAGAGTGGCATGGTTTGCATGCTTGGCTATCTTTCGATATCTGAAATGAATTATGTGACAAGAGATAATCTAATCATGTGGGTTGTCTTAAAACAGTGCAGATTACTGTACAATGAATATTTCTAAAATGACTTTTGATGTCTTTTCTTGAATGGAGCCAAGGGAGAGGCAGCCAAAAGATCATTCACCTGAAAGGGGGAGGCCTTGAAGCTTCTTCAAATGGGTGGCTACTCAGAAAACCTGGGAAGAAATGGAGAGAAGAGGGACAGGACCAGCAAAGACATATCTGTCCCAGGTTTACAGGAAGAACTCCTGAGAACCGAAGATGAAGGCAAGAGACAAGAAACCCGGGTGCCTCGGTGGCTCAGTCATTAAGTGTCTGCCTTCAGTTCAGGTCATGATCTCAGGGTCTTGAGATCAAGCCCCACATCGGGGTCCCTGCTCAGTGGGAAGCCTGCTTCTCCCTCTCCACTCCCCCTACTTGTGTTTCCTCTCTCACTGTCTCTCTCTGTCAAATAAATAAATAAAATCTTAAAAAAAAAAAAAAAGGAGACAAGAAACCAGATTAATGGTAGACTGGAGCAACACGGAAGAAATGAAAAGGAGAATCAAGTGAGGGTATCCTATATGCTTGCAGATCCATTTCCAAGGGTGATGCATATATAGTGCTTAGATCCCTACTTTTAAAACCAATTTTAAAAACTAATTTTCGCAAATGTACATAGATGTGATAATGTTGCTTTCTCCCCCCCAACGTCAGGACTGGATTAAATTAGGTTTCATGTAAACATTATAAAGTGCTCATCCATTAGTGTTTTTTTTTTTCCTCTTTTTCCAACAAGATGAGTTTCTCACTATTGGTTTTACCAAATTAGGTTTTCCAAAGTTAGTACAGAGGTACTTCTAGTTAAGACTTAACTCATATTTTCATTTAATACAACCATCAGAGCAATTTCCAAGATGGATAATCTGACTTAATGATATTATAATAGTTGACAACATATCTAGATATTAGGCTCAGAAAGAAGGCTCATTGAATAAACAAATGAACACCAGACTATATCAGGTTCTAAGTGATTTAAATGGTACACAGAGAATTGGGTTCATTGGTTAGATACAACATTCTTCACTTTGTAACTTTGTATTTTATGTATAAATCTGTCAGATCAACAAATGTTCTTAAAAAGAGAACACATATTTCAGGAGAGATTAATGCCTGAAGTCAAATAACCATATCTTTCAAAAGCATATAAACTAAAAATAGATAAAACATCTGTTGCCTATTCACTATGCATTGGTGTCTTTCTGATTTCAAATGTTGATAACCAATCCTCACAGCCCTGAGGTCATTACAAATATTGTCTTCATGTCACAGCAGAGAAAACTTACTGAGACATAGAGGGGATAAGCCACTTGCCTTATCAGCACTCAAGGGACAGGACCAGAGGAGAGTTCTGACTCCCGTGTCTTCAGAGTGTAGGGTATCCTGTAGTGTTGGATGTGGCTTGGCTACAGTTTTTCCGTGTGCTGCCAGTAACCCAAGCAGATTTTTGGTACCACTACACATGGTTCCAAAATGCCTCTATGGCTCTAAAGAAACTATTGAGTGACACAGAATTTGCTGAAGATTTAGAAGACAAGCTAGAGAAGAGACTTTTAAGAGATTTCCTTCTGGGTGCATGGGTGATACAGTTGGTTACATATGTGTGTGACTCTTGATTTCAGCTCAGGTCATGAGATGAAGCCCCACATCAGGCTCTGTGCTCATCATGGAAGCTGCTTGAGATATCTCTCCCTCTCCCTTTGCCCCTTCCCTCCCCCCAATAAAATAAATAAATCTTAAAAAAAAAAAAAAAGATATCTTCCCTCATAGCAAATGAACATGTTTCTTCTTCCAAGGGTCAGGCAAAGCTGCCAAGAAGATAGAGGCAGGGAGCCAGTCACCTTCCTTTTTCCCTTATAAACTCCTATTTCACTACACCAAGCTGTGTAGCTCCTATAGCTAATCCCTCTCATCTCTGTACCAATTTACTTTTTTCTCAGGTAGGAGCTTTACCCTATCCCAGATCCTCTGACCTTGCATTCTCACCTTAGAATGGGGCTCTTAGCAGAACCTGCTGTCCTTTGAAATGATAATATGTTATTAAAAAGAAAACAACAACAATAAAGGAAGGAAGGAAGGGAGGGAGGAGAAGAGAGAGAGTGAGAGAAAGGGAAGGAAGGAAGGAAGGAAGGAAGGAAGGAAGGAAGGGAGGGAGGGAAGGAAGGGAGGGAGGAAAGAAGGGAGGGAAGGAGGAAGGGAGGGAAAATTGGAAGGAAAGATGGAAGGAAGGAAGGAAGGTAGGAAAGAAGAGAGGGGAGGGGAAGGGATGGGAGGGGAGGAAGAAATTAATTTTGAGATTCTAATATGATAGGTGATATTTTTACCAGCGAGTGAAGTACCTCAATTATTTAGTACAAATTCAGGGGCTGGAATTAGAGTTGAGGAGAGGGATACAGATTGTATTTTCTGTATGATCTAAATGCAAACCATTAGAAAGCCAAAAATTCGCTCATTTGTAAACCCACTGAAATCAGAGTTGAAGGTAGCGGTTAAACTGGCAACTTAGCAAGCAGCATTGGGCGCATGGAGTTCTCCCTTAATTGAGTTGGCCAGGAAGCAACCTGGTAACACGGAGCAGGGTCAGACCTAATCACAGAGGAGCTGAGTCAGTTTGCAGTAATTTCACCAGGGAAGGAAATCTGAGCATCCTGATTTGAGAGAGACACACACTGATCCTAATTCTTAAATGATTCTTGAAACAATCAGTAAGGCAACCAGGACATGGGGTTACGAACAATCATCATACTTAGAAATTCTTTTTGTGGTGACTGGACATCATGTTGAATTTGCTTAGGCTCAACCGCAAAGATTAAAGGATTCTAGGCCAAGTAGACCATGGCAATGACTTCATCAGGAAGTGTTTATATATCTGCCCATATGTGGTTGAATTCAGTCACGGGAAAGGCACTTAGATATGAATCCCATATGAAACCAAGTCTGCAGGCTTAGGTTAAAGCCAGGCCACTCAGAGTAACTAGGTAGGATATCAAAATGGGGACAAAGCAAAGGCTCTTTTCTTTGTTTTTGGTTTTTTGTTTTTTTTTTATACTTTTCTTTCTTTTTCCTTCTTTCTTTCTTTCAGAGAGAAAGGGTGATAGGGAGCAAAGGGAGAGAAAGAATTTTAAGCAAGCTCCAGGCCTAGTCTGACATGAAGCTTGATCCCAGGAACCTGGGATCATGACTTGACTCAAAATCAAGAGTTGGATGTTCAGCCAACTGAGCCACCTGGGTGCCCCAGCAAAGGCTCATTTCTATACACTAAAATGTCCTAAGGAGAAGGGGATTTGGGTTTGTCCGTCTCTCTCTCCTACATCAACCTGATCCAGTCAGGAGGCAGAGACTGACCACATGGTAGTTTGTATGGAAAAGGTTTAATATACAATAATTATTAACTCTTTGGAGGAAACGGATTAGCAAATGGGAATAAAAGAGAATGGTAAAGAATAATCTGTAGTTTAGGGAGAGTGCGTCTTACAGACTGACATGTGTCCCCTGCTCCAAATTTATTTAATGAACCCTCAAACCTCAGTGTGACTGCCTTCAGAGACAGGGTTTTCATGAAGGTTATTAAGGTTGAGGAAGCACATAAGGGTAGGACTTTAATCCAATATAACTGATTTCCTTCTAAGAGGAGGCAGAGAAGCCCAGGATGCTATTGCACAGATGAGGGGCCCTGTGAGGACACAGCGGGAAGGTGGCCATTTGACAGTCAGGGAGAGAGCCCTCACCAGAAACCAGATTTGCAGGCACCGATCCCCTGGACTCTGAGCCTCTGGAGTTGTGCAAAAATAAATGTCTGTTGTTTAAGCCACTCGGTCTGTGGTATTTTATTATGGCAGCACAAGCAAATTAATACAGTGCTCAAGGGAAAAACAAACAGAGAAAGGGATGTTTGTGATCCAGACACTGTTAAGGGGGTATGTGCAGCCCGCTGGCTGGCAACAGAGTTTGCTGGGTTGCTCCAGCCCAGAACGCATCCACATTTGGTGGCTGAGGCTGGCAGTTCGGAACCAGCCTGGCAGGATGCCAGTGAAATTCACCAGGAAGCTGCCTATGGGGCTGGAAGGGAGGATTTGTGTTCAACCTTGGGGGGAATTGGCGGGGGTACCTGCATAACTAACTAGAAAGTCATCATGCGAAGCCGACTGGGAAGCCAGCTGGGCTGTCTGTGGATCTCATGAGGCCGTGAGTGATGCTTCTAAAACGTTGAGGCAGAGTTCTCCTGGAGCTGTGAGCACCAGCTCGGCGCCATGAGGGAAACACGAGGAGAAGATGCTCCTTTCTCCTCCAATCTCCTTCCAGAACCCACTACTGACACTGTGCTGGCTGTCAGTGGAGAAATATTCCAGCATCACCAGCAGACAAGGAAGGGGATGGGGAGCCGAGACCAGTAAGTTCATAATGGGCTCACATTCTGTCCGTCACAAGAATTTTCTTACTTGCGTTCAGGTAACATGCTCCAAATCAGAATAGATTATTTTCATCATACAAATAGATGCATCTGTCCTCTTAATCGACTGCCCCATCTCAGTGGGTATGTCAGAATGTAGGCTCTGCAGCTCCCACAATGAAGGAGACTGTCTTCATCTTTGCCCTTAGATGTGTCACCCACTGCCACATCAGAGGCTCCATGCCAAGATAATCCCATGTGTTTTTCTGTTTCTCATACACCTTGAAGATTCCCTCAGTCTTGATCCGCTTTCTGGCTGTCTTGGGGGATGATGTGATGTTCAGCCTAGAATATATATATCGGGGGCCTCAGAACCCAGAACCACTTGTTCTCTCTGAAAAGATAAACACTTAAAGCCATTTTTTCCCAAACATATGATTAACGTGTCAGAAATGAAATATGTCTAATGATCACATTACTCATAAAGAAGAATGAGACTTGGTGCCCTTTACCATGACTATACATTCCCCCGTTTTCTGCCATTCGTGAGGTGTAAACATGATTAATGATACAGATGTTGCTAACATTTCTTGTGTATTTTTTTCTAATCATATTTTTCTACCCATGCTATCCATATTTTTGTGGTTAGTTTAGTTTTTGGTGGTCAAAGATACAGCCAAAATAGATGGACGGGACACACTAAATATTCCAAAGTATGAATTTCCTCTTATGAGCTAATGCCTTATGGGGGAAAACAAAGAAAAAAAAAACCCTAAGAGATGTATTTGGGAAAGATATTTTTTGAGGATGTCTGGCAATTCTGTCACAGATGTGTTATGGTTTGGGTTTTATGGTTAAAGGTTTGATACATTTTACAGTACAGCTATCTAATTGTTTTTGTATACACAGATTCCCCAAATGCCTGCATTTTACACTTCAGACTCAGCATGAAACAATACCTGTTGTTTAAACTTCCTTAAAATATTTAGAAAATGCTTTGGCTCTGATTCTCATCTACTCATAAAACAGATGTGCATACGTACATCCTTTTATCTCTTTGAATTGGGATCTTCAGGGATCTTGTTAAAGCTGCATGAGGCCAACTGAAGCTCAGAGGGGTAAAAAACAGCCTTGTTTGAAGGTTGCTGCCATCCATAAATGGTCAGAAAACAGAAGATTTTGAGACTGTGCTAAACAATGGGTTTATAGGTCAGGATGCTACTGCTGAGAAAGGAACATTTTTCAGGTTGCCTCTGATGAGACTAGCATAATTTTAAAGCCATTTTTTACTGCAAAAGCACCTGACCCAATAAAGAACCATAGTTTATAGTAAATACTTAGTCTCCCTTCTGACTGTGTCAGCATTTTTGTTGATTTAAAAATGTACTAACCCTATAAGTTCCTCCCAGAAGACTCGTAAGTTCCAGGCGGTGGCAGAGACCTGGAAGGTACAGGCGGCGTCCAAGGGAACGCTGTAATTGAACAATGCCATCTCTCTCCGTTATCTCAAATGAAGCAGGAGCCATGCACACTGGCTATGTACAAATTAATCCTCTTCCTTTGGATTTTCTATTAACACTGTGCCTCTGAGCAGTGCTCCCCCATGTGTTCTCAACCTCTTTTTTTCATTAGCAGCAATAAAAATGATTGCCTCAAAGCATCAAAAGCCAGTGATACCTTGGCCTGTCGAGCAACAGAAGAAAATATGGCCATGGCTATCAAATCTTTTTTTTAAAGCATTTGGATAAAAGGTTGTTTCCTACGTGTATGTGTGCGCACGTATGCACGTATGTGAATTATGCATGAATTGTGGTTCACTTCGACGCTGGACTACATTCGCCCTATATGCCAGCTGCCTAGTCAAGCGTTCTTGTAAGAACCTGGATTCAGAGTTTCTGAGTAAGGCTAGGTTAGCAATGGAAAGTCTGTCAAGCCAATTATTCTGCTGTGAATGATACCTTTCTGAAATCCAGGGGGTGTAGGTACTTAACTAAGTCCTTCCACTTGATTTACTTTTTCCAGATATATATCCCATATTCACAAATTTAACAAAAACGTTTCGCTTGCAGATGGAGAGTGTTTTCTCATACATCCATGCCATCAGATCATTTGGAACTTTGGAAAAATTCCTTTCAAATCATGAATTTCATTGTTTGAGTGACCAAGATGTGGACCATCTTGGGTGATTCTGGTTTGGTGATGTAGGATCTTTATCTTTGTGTTGAGCTGGAGTTTATAGAGCTCGCCTTATTTATTGGATGCCATAAATACTTGATATTCAATCTAAACATGAAATTTGAAGTCTAAACGCACCAATGAGTACTAAGTAACAGCATCTAGAGAATCCAGATTAAATCTAGAAGTCTAAGAAATTTCATACAGAATGAAGACAAACTATACACTAACCAACTATTTAAATGATAGGTCTAGAGCAAAAATAATAATTATTTATAAGCCTGTGACCACTTGAAGTAGGCAGTTCAACAACAAAACAGAGTTACAGGGACATACAATGTACTATATATAAATGGTTTCTTGTAGCCAACATCTATAGTGTATCCTTACAAAATTTTCAGCTTCATGCATTAGAAGGAAGATAAACAATTTTTAGGTAAGTCTTCCAAAACAGGGGATTAAAAATACACCTTTTATTTAAAGATATATCCTTTACTTAGGAAGAACTATGCTGTATTTTAAGTATTCTGAATCACCTAAAATATGGTTTACATCCTCAGGGAACCAAGATTAGCTTCATATTTATTACACTACAGGTTTTCTTCTATCTTGTTCAGTAATCACAGTGGTACTGAGCATAAGTATATAATAAAATCTGAAAAGTAAGTCTAACAACTAGAAAGGTAATGCAGAATAAGCAGCCCCCACCATATCCCCTGACAGAGAACTTGACGGATCAGTTGCTCTGGTTGAATGGTTATTAAATCATTAAAACAAGATCGGTGAGTTCCTTTGAACACAACTGTGGGCTCATTGTTGAGAGACACAGTTGCTCTGTTGGTGTGACATTTCTTCCAGTCTAAGTATCCTTAGTCCACTTATTACTGGAAAATCTTTGGACAACTCAGACTCACAAAATCTTCTGATTCTCATGTGTATAGTTTTGTAGCCATCATTTAAATTTGGGGCGAAGTGGTTGGCTTAGTATCACAGTATTTCTGACATGTCCACTGTTTCCCAACTAAAATCACACTTTGGCGATAATGTTAATAATGGGCATTGGCAGCTGATCTCAAAATATCTCCTCCACTTGCAAATGACAGGACTCTGGTTAACATTTCTTTTAAACCACCCATTACTGTTCCACACTACTTCTCAGTTGAACTGAATCAAAATGCCAGTGATAGAAATAATGTCGGATGTTTCGGTGCAAATACAAACATGTATGTTCTCAAAGATTATCGGTAAGGACTGGAGTCAATTCAAGTAAGAAGAAACGATATGTCAAAGCACAAATACCTTTAGAAATTAATGATGAAAGGGCCGGGGCCAGGCATAAGTCAAATTTCCGCTGTGTCACGAAGACTGCATTCATTACTCCAGGTGTAAATGATTTCTTTCTCTTTCTGGGCTTCTGACATTTTCAATACATCTCAGGTGATAGCTGTTTGTGGAGGTCTGCTTATTCCTATGAGACTGTATTTTTTTTTCACACTATGTTTCATTTATTCAGTCATTCATCATGTCTATTGAATGTCTGCTTGATACACAATGCC
The DNA here is from genome assembly GCA_003697995.1 of Taxidea taxus jeffersonii. Taxonomy (NCBI): domain Eukaryota; kingdom Metazoa; phylum Chordata; class Mammalia; order Carnivora; family Mustelidae; genus Taxidea; species Taxidea taxus. The sequence continues at coordinate 23,261 of RCUC01164758.1, forward strand.
GGGGGGACAGTCAAGATCATTAAGTTATAGGTCTTGCCCTTAGCGAATGTATTAATTGTTATCTGGAGAGTATCTTTTTTAAATTATGCTCCTCAAAGTATAGCATAAATAAATGTTCAAGAAAAGATGTTCATCACTGGCTCTTTGGCTCTCAGGGCCTTGAGTTAACCACTGGCTCTGCGCGGTCTCGAGCTCCCAGATGGCAGATCATGGGGCCTTTCAGCCTCTGTAATTGTGTGAGCCAATGCCTTATAATAAATCTTTTTATGTGTGTGTGTGTGTGTGTGTATGTATCCTGTTAGTTATGGTTCACTACAGAGCCCTAACTAATCCAGTCTTCATTTAACAGGTGAGGAAAACTTTAAATATTAATTAAATGAAGCATAAGGAAGGAACCCAGGCACCTTGCCTCTCACATTTTCATTAAAGCACATACTATGGGGGATGAGCACCCATATGAGCACCCCCTCCACTTCACTTTCTTTACAAACCTCCAAGATAACTACGCTCCATGCCTGTCTGGGGCTTTTCTTGTTTCGTTCTGAACGTTGATGTTTACAAAACTCTGAAGTTCTAAAAAATTCTACTGGAGCATGTTGCACTGTCAGTTAAATGTTAAATACATACCATCTGGGCTGTTATTGTTTAAGCATAAAATATATTTATATCTGCCCCTCCTTTAGGGAAATCAATGCCTTATTCCAGATGGGAATTGATCTAAAAGGGAAAAACAAAAGTAATATTAAAAATGTTCCCCAAATCACTACACCAAGTTATAGATGCATGCCATATATATATATATGCATTTGCTGCTTCCTGACATACAGGAAAGAAATAAAAAAATGCATGTGGATGGTGCTTCCTCACAGCATGGTGACCCCAGGGTAATCTTCTTTCACGGACTGGGGCTCCTAGGGGAGTGCTCTCTCCTTTGAACAAGGCAGAAGCTTCAAGGTCTTTTGTGACCTAGGCTCAAAAGCCACATAGGGTCACTTTTGTGATGCTCCACTGATCCCTTTTGGCATATGCCATTGGTCTAAGCAGGCTACGGCTGTTTAGACTTCAAGGGAGAGCAAATGGGCCTCCTATCTTAATGGCTAGAGTGTCAAGAGAGCATAACCACATTCTCACCGGTACCACACTGCCATGGTACAAACTTTGACCACAAATTATTTCACTTCTCCTTGTGCAAAACCTGTTTACTGCTCTCATAAGACACTCAAAGTTCTCATCCTACTATGACGTCAAACTCGTGCTCAAGGTTAAGATAGTTTCATCTGGATCAGGTCCAGGTGTGGTGGGCACCTGCGGTTCAATTGCTTTGGTATGGTTTCTCTTGGCTCGAAGTCCTGTTACCCCCAAACCCAAGATATCTGCTTCCCACACACCCAAACACACATGGTGGGATGGTACAGTGTAACAGCAACAGCTGGTTCAGTTCCAACGGGAAGAAAACAGGAGTAACTCATGGCCATCTCTGCTCTATAATAAGGTTAAAGCTGCTGGGACACTACTACTGTCTTCTTGTTTAGGGCCCCAGCCAGCTCCCAGGAAATGGCTCTGCATCTCTGTATTCTGTCCTCCATCCTCCTGTCTCACGGAGACATGCTTTCCTTGTTCTAAGAAAGTCTGTTGGCAGCTGCACAGGTATTTTGGCAGCCTGCCAACTGATCCTAAAAAAATTTCAAGGTCTTAGGGCATCTGAATGGCTCAGTCAGTTAAGTATCCAACTCTTGATCTCAGCTCGGGTCTTGATCTCAGGGTTGTGTGTTCAAGCCCCACATGGAGCCTACTTATAAAAATTAAAATAAATAAATAAATAAAGTAGTATGGATCATTTGCTTCAAAAAAAATACAGGTGTAAATGTTCATTTAAGTTTGGGATTCTTTCTGTCTTCTTTTAGTCCAATTTGTTCTAACTTTTAAAACTTTGTAGGATTCCTGTACAACACTTTCTAATCCATTGCATTAGGCACAAGCCACGACCATAAATCTCCTTGGCATGCACTTTCTCTATCTTGACTCTCTGGGATGCTTTTATAGAACAGCATTCTGAAGATGTCTAGAATCCCTCTTAACAGAGAGGTCCTGCCAGCTACCACCTCAAGATTCTTAAGACATCTCTGTCCAGTTCAAAGTGTCTACACGACACTGCCTTAGATTTCTGTAAGGTCTTAATAAGTGTTTTTGTAGTCACATTTGTGACTACATTTTAACCTTTGTCCTGAAACCATTCCTTCTTTTAAGTTCAGTTTTGGGGTTGGAAAGATGGTCAAGGGCCACATCCACATATCCTCTACATTTATTAGAAAACACATAGTTTAGGGACACCTGGGGGGCTCAGTCGTTAAGTGTCTGCCTTTGGCTCAGGTCAGCATCCCAGGGTCCTGGGATCAAGCCCCGCATTAGGTTCCTTGCTCACCAGGAAGCCTGCTTCTCCCTCTGCCTGCAGCGACCTCTGCTTGTGTTCACGCTTTCTCCCTGACAAATAAATAATAAAAAATAAAATACTAAAAAAAAAAAGAAAACAGTCTGTCCTTTAGTTCATGTCTGTGCATGAGCATTTCATTCTAGACTTATCAGAAGCCAGATGGTCCTTTCAGTTATTGACCTGGAAGTCCGGTTAGCTAGATTACCAAGTTCATTTGCTGCATTCCCTCTCTGCCCATTGCCACAGGTGGGATTGTGGTGTCTTGCTAAAGATCACAGAAAAAGGAGGTTTGTCCTGGAAGTACAGTGAAAATTGCTCTGGAACCATAACCTGGGGTCAGTGCTCCCCCAGCAGACTTCTGGCACATTGTTTTCCTTACAATGTAATCAGGTATAGATGTCAGGCATTCGTAAAGACCAAGTCTAGATAGTAGAGATTTAAAATACCACATTGTCAAGGACTTAAAGACAGCTTTTAACTCTATTTGAATTCAGAATCACAAAAGAAACTAACCCTTTAGTTCATCACCTGGCTAAGAAGGGACACCTCCGAGTGACTGTGGATGTCCCTGTGCATTGTACGTACCACTGCACTGAGAGTTTGGATCTGATCATTGAACAGACCATTGCTCTTTGCTTTCCAGCTTAGTTTTAATTGTAATTTCCTGGATCTAACCAGTTTTTCAAGTCATGCGAAAAGCTCATAAAAAATACTGTCCTCCCTCCCAATGTCTTCTATATTTTATCTCATAAAAATATCTTTACAATATTCTTATAATTGGTCTCATAGTGACCTCTCTAGGGTTGCTGGTTTTATTATAATTCTGTTTTTGAACAAAAGCATTTGACTTCTATTCTTCATAGCTACCCTTTTTATAACCCCTAATTTAAAACTTTCAGTCTTTTATGTTCATCACTTAAAATGGAATACAATATCAATAAGAGACTTGTCTAGGGGCACCTAAGTGGCTCTGTCTGTTAAGGGTCTGCCTTCAGCTCAGATCATGATCTGAGGGTCCTGAGGGTCCTGGGATCAAGCCCCAGGTAAGGCTCCCTGTTCATCGGGGAATCTGCTTCTCCTTCTGCCCTCTCCCTGCTCATGCTCTCTCTCTTTATCTCTCATAAATAAATAAAATATATTTTTTTAAAAAAGAAACTCAGTCTAAAAGTGCAAAACACTTTTTGCTTCCTAATATTATGGTGGTGTCTGTTTCCGGTTGGTCTCCAGAGCTGATATTTGTGACCATGAGAAACTGTACATTTAAATAATCTATTGAAGAGATTCAACCACATGGATGACAAATTTTTTGCTCTCCAAATATAAGTGAATCTACCTTGTGAGAAAGATGAAAGAGAACTGACAATAAGAGACAAGAATAAGATAAATGAGGAGGGAACCATGATCACCAATGGTAACCGCTTAGCAGGGGATCATAGAGCAGCAGGAATGAAAAGTTGTTTTTAGGACATTCCTTTTTGCACATCAAAATGGTGCTGGCCTGGGACAAAATGAAAAGTTTGTAGGAAGATCAGTCTTTGAAAAGAAGGGATCCTTGTTAGCAGCCTGGTGACTTGCATCTCTGCCTCCATTCTTGAGCCCTACTCTGCCAACATATTTGATGCTAGTGTGGTCCTTGTTACACAATTCATGTGAAGTCATCCCCCTGGTAAAAATATGTTGATAACTCCCCAACTGTCCTCAAGGAAATATCTAACTGCTTTGTAGGACTTTGGGGAGCTGAATAATCCACTCTCCACTCCCTGTGCTATGGTGTATCACTTCATCTTGTCTTTAACCTTCCTTTGGCTCTCCACAAACCCTCACCCTGCCCCATTGATACAAAATGGACCAGCATTCAGTTCTGTCAAAATACTTTCATATCTGCTTCTTTGGAGCTCTGGCATATGCTGTTCTTTCTGCCTGGAAGCCTTTCCCTCGACCTTCCTGACCTACACTCATGAACTTTGACTTTGTTAACCCCAACTCCTAATAGGCCACATTTTTACCCCCTAGTAAGTCTGGGTTAGGTGATTCTCCCATATCACAACACTTGCCTGTACTTTCCTCCTGTCACACTATAGTGATGTGGCTATTTAATTGTGTATAGCTATACTAATTAGATTGTTCAGCTTTATGAGGACTAAGATTTTGACTGTTCCATTTGACTAAGATTTTAACCACTCTATAGTAACGGATACAGAAAAACATTCTCCATATATATTTTCAGACTGAATGGATGGGAAAATGAAAAAAAAAAATATCAAGGGAAGAATAAAAGCTTGTGGAAAGAACATACTTTGATAAGAATTATAATTACCAACAAGATTGAAGTTTAAATTTTTACAAAATCCATACTGAAAACATACCTCCTAAGATTAACTTCCTTTTAAATAACTATGACACTCACATCATTTGTAATTTATCGCCAAAAAGTATAAAGTGCATTTTTGTTAAGTTTTACTTTACTGAACATTTTTCAAGGGCTGAAACTGTGACTAGGTCATTTCGCAACTGCCGACGATATCACCAGATACACTTATAACTCCACACAGAATAAGTACTCAGGACTTGTTTCAACATCTAAAAACAATTTATATTTGTTATATGTGGATCTAGAGACTTGCTATTTGTTTGTATACAGAGAATACAGGCCTTTGTGGTTCCACTGAAGTTTATGTTTGGTGATCTTGTAGATTTATAAAGTACATATTGTACTCTCTGAGGACTCACAAAAAGAAATACCCACCAGCAGACTGCGGTAGAGCCAGCAGTTCTAGGGGAAGGGAGTAGAAATCAAAACACTTGTGTGTGTCAGTGTCTGAATTTAATAAGATATTAACAAAAAAAATTGTGAGTCCTGGAAAGAATTGCCCAGCAGTGAGTAGAAATACAAAGAAATAAAGACAGTTCCAGAATCTGGGCCCTAAGGTACTGAAAATTTTGAAGTGATTAGATTTTAAAAGCATTTGAATGACAGAGACTGAGGAAGTTTCTTAGTTAAGAATGTGATTCAAGTCAACAACCAGATTAAGAGGGAGGCTTTCCCATTCAGAGCTGATAGTCTCATAGTAGCTATCTTTCATTTGAAATAGATGAAGAATGGCAATAGAATAGTAAAGTAACATAGAAGATAAGGGAACTTGTCATATCAGATCTCTGAATGTGACTGAAAGCAAAAACAAACAAAACAAAACAAAAACAAACAGATGTTCCTATTTTTAAGGGAATTTTTTGCTAATGAACTCAAAGGCCCAGATTAAATATAGCTTTGACTCTTCAACACCTAAACATACCTTCATGTCACTACTTCACACCATATACAAAAAGTAACTAAAAGTTGATCAAATTTCTAAATAAGTTATAACTATAAAACTCTTAGAGAAATCTCAAATGTAAATCTTCATGACCTTAAACTAGGCAATGGTATCTTAGAAATAAAACCAAAAACACAAGAAACACAAATCAAATTATTTAGACTTAATAAAAATTTTAAACTTTTATGCTTCAAAAGACACAATATAAAGTGAAATTACCACAAAGAATGGAGGGAAATATTTTCACAATCATCTATTTAATAAGAGACTACTATGTAGAATATACAAAGAACACCTACAACTCAACAAACAAAATGAAAAATAACCCAACTGAAAAAATGGCCATAGGATTTCAATAGACATTTCTTCAAAGAAGATATGTAAGTTGCCAATAAGCATATGAAAAGATGCTCAACATCATTAGCCATTAGGAAAATACAAATTAAGATCACAATAAGACACTACTTCACACACAGTAGGGTGGCTGGGATAAACAAGATGGATAATAATAAACACTGGCAAGGAAGTAGAAAACTTGGAGCCCTCCTACATTGCTGTTGGGAATGTAAAATGATACAGGTATTGAAAAAGTAGTTTTGTCCATTCCTCAAAAAGTTAAGAGTAGAATTACCATATGACCCAATTAAGTCCAACACTACATATATACTCAACGTAGCTGAAAATACACATCAATACAAAAACTTCCACATGAATTTTTATAGCAGCATTGATATTAATAGGAAAAAAACCCAGAAATAATCTAAAAAACCTATTAATTTTTGCATGGATAAACAAAATGTAGTATAGTCATACAATGGATCATAAGTTATTCATAAAAACTAATGAAGTGCTGAGATATAGCCCACAATGTGGGTGAACCTTGAAAAGATTAAGCTAAGTGAAAGAAGACAGACACAATAAAAGCACATATTATATGACTGCATTTATATAAAATATAGAGAATATGCAAATCCATAAAGAACAGAAGTAGATTAGTGGTTGCAGGGGCCAGAGGAGGGAAGAATAGGGAGGAACTGGTAATGAATATGGGGCTTTAATTTGGGGTGATACAATGTTTTGAAATGAGACAGTGGTGATGTGATTGTGCAATTCTGCAAATAAATTAAAATTCACTGAATTACAAATTATAAATTATAAATTATACATATAATTTATAATTATTAATTTATTAATAATTAATTAAATTATTAATAATAATTTATATATATAAATATATATATTTATATAATTATTATAAATTATAAATTCTCATTTATTCATCTTCTACATTTTACTATTTAAATTAAATCAGGGTGAAATGTGAAAACAAATTACTCAACTGGAATTCAACACTTTATGTAAAAACTAGCACGTCAAAAATTTATGTAAAAAGATGTCAACTTAAAACTAAATTGCCAGTGCTCGCTTGGGCAGCACATACACTAAAACTAAATTGCCAGCTACCTACCCTTGGGATAGGCAAAAATACTTCACATGTCTTCCACAGGGTTATAAGAAAATGTTTTGGGTATCAATATCTAATGTACTAAAGTGAATTCTTTAACTCTCAAAGCAACTATCACCTCTAAATATTTTCTGTTTGATACAGAGTGAAAAAAAAAATTAACACAGTATTGCATAGATACCTCTGGGTGACACTGGGTTAAGGTACAAAATTTGTTTGATTGTTACATACTGATGAGTATTTGAGAGCACCGAATCCTAACCACTAGACCAACAGGGAGTGTCACTGATGAGTATTTGAGAGACTTAAAATGAACTTCCAAAAAGTTGATTCAACATTAAAATTATAATGAAAGATCCAGGATAGTAATAAAAAATAAGTTCAGTTTATATTAGTTAATTAAACAAGCAAAAAAATTTATGAAGGTCTAATTGTCATATATACTTAGCAAAATCATGGCTATGTAATGGTGTCCCGAAACACTTGTTTTAGGATATTTGTACACCAAATATTGTGGGGTTTTTTTAGTGTTTTTTAAAATAATTTTTTTATTTTTATATAAACATATAATGTAACCCCATCACCCTCTCCCAACACCCCTCCCCCCCTCAGTTTGTTTTATGACATTAAGAGTCTCTTTTGGTTTGTCTCCCTCCCGATCCCATCTTGCTTCATTTATTCTTTCCCTATAAAATATATAATAGGAAAATTATTTTCCTAAAACATATACATAGTAAGTAGCCTCCACACTCAGTATGGAGCCCAGTATGGGCTTAAACTCATGACCTTGAGATCAAGAATTACACACTTGGGACGCCTGGGTGGCTCAGTTGGTTAAGCGGCTGCCTTTGGCTCAGGTCATGATCCCAGGGTCCTGGGATCGAGTCCCACATCGGGCTCCTTGTTCAGCAGGGAGCCTGCTTCTCCCTCTGCCTCTGCCTGCCACTCTGTCTGCCTGTGCTCGCTCCCGCTCTCTCTGACAAATAAATAAATAAATAAATATCTTAAAAAAAAAAAAAAAGAATTACACACTTAACCAACTGAGTCATCCAGGCACCCCAAAACAATTTTAATTAATCATTTTATCTGCAAATCAAAAAATCCAATACATTGCCATCTTCTCCATTCGATTTTGCACCAAGATACAACTGGTAATAACCAAAGTAAGAAGTTTCCATAGTGTCCTCACACAACTCTAACAGAAGAGCTATCTAGGTGTTAAAAGAGAGATTTTCAACTTTGACTTGGGTGTTCTGATTGTAATGTATGCCAAATAAATTATCTTGGCAAGGCTGCTTTGGTTTCCATAGAAAATAAAAGCATACTCATCTGGGACAATATTTTTCCTACTTTCCCTCAATTTGTATTGCCAAGCAAAGAATGTCACCAATCACCATTTTTGGCATTTAATAATGGTGACTAACTAATACAATGAGTGCTTTCTGAAACTAAGATGTTATTTGAAAAGAAGTATTTTTAGTATAGAAATATTAATAGACTGTGGATTCTTTTTCATCTTGTTTCCAGCATTTGAACAAATTATATTACCAACAATGAGAACAGAAAATAGAGTGTCTAGTGAGACATTGTGATAACTCACAGAATGGTCTAGAAATATGAATGCAGCTTCAGCATACTTTTGATCAAATCAGAGACAAAATTTCAATATCTATTTATAAAAAACAGCTTATAAATCTCTAAATGACGTTATCAGAGGCAACTCAGAAGCATTATTGAAAGAAAACACCATAAGGAAATAATTTCAAGAGAGAAGTAAACATGAACCAATAAAAGAAGTGATGAATTGATATGTTACATATAATTATGGGCCCTTGATGGCAAACTGTCCCACAATGCTTGTGAATGAGAATTTCCAAATTCTGCCCCCTGTAGACAGAACATTATCGTGAAGAATGTTTTTACATATTACCTGAAAAAAATTATTTTTATGTTCAAATAAGATAGGCAAAGATTGGATTTAAAAATAATCATATTTCAATTTACTATAGTAATTCACAATTACTATAATGTGCTTTTAATGTGTCAGTATGAATTGCAAATCTTCTGTAAAGAGATGCAGCAAGCAGCATTTACCAGATATATTATACCTCAGTTTAGAAGAATAGTGTTCTATAAACATTTTTTTAAGTGAGCTCTCCTTAAAAGGTCCATTTTTGAAAATGATGGCAGTTCTCACTTTATAGAAGAAAAACTAAGTTATAAAGGGTAACTATTCTATGTATGAACATGCAAATGAGGGACACAAATCAGAACCTTGAAATTTAAAGTTCCATCATCTTCCTCTAAGAAATATGAAACACTTATCCATATTAAGGAATGCACATTTCTTGAATATTATGGAATTTTTACAGTCCCTTTATATAATCAAACACAGAAATAACTCCCAGTAATGTGTCCATAGGGATTTGAACGCTCAATATTTAAACATAAAAGTTATAAAAACTGCAAATGAAAATGACAAAGATCAACACAAAGTAGAAGCTTTATATTAACTATCAAAAAATAAATATTATTAAGCAAAGTTTAAGAAAATTCAGATGTCACTTGAGGTTCTTTAGGATGTAAATGTGTTAACTTCAACACCTTAGCTAAGATTTCTGTCAATTCTCAAGAACTTTAACTCTCCCGGTCATTTCTTACTATAATCTTCTGATATTAAGTTGCACCCAGTCCTGCCTTGAGGCTATTCTCTCCTTGTCACCAGTCAACACTGATAAGAAGCATAAAGCAAAATGAAGAATTTGCTGCTCTACAAGGCAACTGTATGCCTTGTAGACTTAAAGATACAAAGGAAGTTATAGTGTGGTGTCCCTCTGCAAACAAGTTAAAATGCGTCACAGGACACACTGAATTTTAAAGGATCTTGGGCCACACCCTCCACTACAGATGCCTCATTGCCATATCTCTGTGGGAACATATTCCAACACTTTCTTTGTATGACCCCCTTCTATTTCTCTGCTCAACTCCTGTTAACCTCCAATGCAGAGTGGGTTCTTGAAAGCTAACAGCAAGGGCTTCATTTTTCAAAGACTTTATTTTTCTAATAGTAGTTTTAAGTTCATAGAAAAATGGAGGATTTTTTCAAGGATTTCCCATATGCCTCCTGGCCCCAGTCATACAGAGCCTTCCCGGCTATCGGTATCCTCCGTCAGAGCGGCACATTTCTAATAATCCATGAGGCTATGATGAAATATCATTATCACATTCATAGTTTAGATGTGAGTTCACTCTTGGTCCTGTACATTATCTGGATTTTGACAAATGCAAAATGATATGCATCCACCACTAGTACCATACAGAGTAGTTTCATGGCCCTAAAAATCCTTTGTGCTCTATCTATTCATCTTCCATTCCAAATCCCAAAGCCTTCATTTTTATGATCAAATATATCCATGATATATGTTTCTAAATAGAGTTCACTCCTCATATAAATGCAGTGCTAATCCTAGTAGAGTAAATCCCAAAGTAGATAACATATTATATATCCCATAAGAGAAAACATAAGATATAAAACATGAGATAGTGTGTTTTTTTTTAAAAAAATAGGGATAATTAATAGGAGATTTATTTTCCTAAAACATTATTTTTTTTAAGTTTTTTTTTTTTTCTTTGACAGATGGAGATCACAAGTAGGCAGGGAGGCAGGCAGAGAGAGAGGAAGGGAAGCAGGCTCCCTGCCGAGCCTGATGTGGGACTCGATCCCAGGATCCTGGGATCATGACCTGAGCCGAAAGCAGAGGTTTTAACTCACTGAACCACCCAGGCACCCCCTAAAACATCATTTTTAATTCATTATTCTATCTGCAAATTTAAAAAATCTAATACATTGCCGTCTTCTCCACTCCAAATATATAATAATTATGGATAAAATATAACTTAAAAGACTGAGATTTCTACTTCCAGGTAAGATGGAGTCACAAGTACCAAATATAATCCTTCCACAAAATGAGTGTAAAACAGGAAAAATGTACATTAGCTGCTTTTGGATTTTCAATAATAAGCATAGCAAGATTGTGATTTCTGAGAGGGAAAAAAAAGGTGAGACGAGTCTTGTGATCATGATGGCTTTCTGACTAAGACTTTTTGGGCTGCAAGGATAAGGGTGGAAAACCCTACAGAACTCAACAGACTATTCTGAAAGGAAAGGAACTGGAGTTTTTGGAAGCAGAGGAAGCTAGAATTTGTAGGTAGAAGTACCAGAAAGATAGGGACTACAGAGAGGGAGCTCCAGACATCTGTAAGACATCCTCTTGAGTTTTTGATGAGTACTAGACTATGCAAGCTAAATTGAAATTAAAGACAACAAGAAAAAAAACAAACAAAGAGTTAGACAATAAACAATTCTCAGAGCTCAAACAAGTTGGGGAGAGATATTAACATTCTGATTAGTAAGAGTGGAAAGTACATGCTGATCCCCCAGTACAGTACAGACCCTAGAGAGTCAAGCTTTATTAATAAGAAGATTCAGAGGGAAGATTCCCCTAGACATAACCTTGCAAATATTAAAAGAGGGATCAAATTAATCTGGAAGTCAATTAACTGCCTGTAAATTAGCAACGCCCAACACTTTTTAAGGAAGTCAGCAAAATTCACACATTGAACAATGTAATATTACTGTCTGGCATCCAAAAATAATTATTAGAAATGGCAAAAGTACAAAAATGTGCGTCATCACAAGCAAAAAAAAAAAAAATCAGCCAATATAAATAGCCAAAACGAAAAAAAAAAATAGTAAAACCGGATGAAACATCGATTAAACACAAATATTTAAAGGAAACCACGGACACAATGAAGGAGGAAATGACAGATACAAAGATAAGACAAACAGAACTTTGAGAGTTCAAAAGTACTCTAAATGAACAATTCTCTAAATGAGACAAACAGCTGATTAGTCACCGAAAGGGGGGCAAATCAGTGAACTTGAATTAGTGACAGACTTACAATTTTAGCAAATAGACAAAAAACAAACTAAAAGAACAAACCCCAGTGTAGCTGTAAGCAACCTAACACAAGTGGGAATGGAGTTCTAGTAACAAACAAGGGGAGGGGACAGAAAATATTTCAACAAAAATATGAAATCATCCCATTTTGATTAAAATGGTGGACCTTTATATCCAAAACAAAACAAAAAAAATTAACATGTTATAACACACACAGGTACACATACAAACAGCACACACTGAAGCTTATCATGATTCCATTGCTTAAATCAGGGATGCCTGGGTGGTTCAGTCGTTTAAGCATCTGCTTTTGGCTTAGGTCATGATTTCAGGGTTCTGGGATCCAGTCCCACATCTGGCTCCTTGCTCAGTGGGGAGTCTGCTTCTCCCCCTGCTTGTGTGCTTTCTCTCTCTTTTATAAGTAAGTTTTTTAATTGCGTAAGTCAGTAAATAAATGAATATCCTAAAAGTAGGGAAGGGCTAAATGATTCTGACATCCTTATGACTAGTATGACTAGTTGGCTGATGGTCCCACCTCTATAGAGGGATCTCACTGCTATATCACTGGATACAATCTCAAATGAGGGAGAATTCTTCAATGAACTGTATGAATGTAGTATTCCTGAACAACTGGCTATCCAGAAAGAATAAAAAACACAATAATAATAACAAAAAAACCCAAAAAACAGTGAAAGGGAAAAAAATAGTTTTGCACTGTTTGTAAGACTTCATACATTTTATCACTTTATCATCTCTTGCTCCAATAATGATAATATTCTTAATGAATCAAACTAGAGAAATGGTTTGTAATATAAACACCAGGTTTGGCAGGCACATTTAACTGCCTTTCATCCGTGCAAATGTATTTTCAACAGTCTTGTGATTCAAAGATACAATTAAACTGCTTATCTTTCATTCTTTCAAAGAGAAGGGCATATTTCTGGCAGAGAAGAACAGTAATGATTTTGCGTGTGTGTGTGTGTGTGTGTGTGTGTGTGTGTGTGTCTACAGCATGTTTCACCTCCTAGTGACATGTAATTGCAAATAAAATCTCTGTAATGCATTATGGGTTAGAAAATTGGATGGAATATAGATCCTCATTGGTAATTGCTACATTCAAGAATGGCCAAAACCTTGTATCTGCATAAAGACAACTTCAATATGAAAACATTTACTGCAGAATGCCATTTAGAAAAATAATACATGTTGTAAAAGGAATTTATGTAAGATGTTTAAGATTCCAACCTGATAGCATCTCATTGAGTTAATTCTATATATGTGGTTTCTTATGTAAGATTTTTTAAAAAGTTAAAACACAACACGCAAAAATGAGTTCTTACTGCAAACTTTAAAAGATTTAAAACCTTCAGAAAATGAGTAACTTTCACACCACACAAAATAAATTTCTACACACAGATTGCCTACAAATTGAAGAGAGCCAAAGGTAATTGTGGTTCTTTTTGGTTCTTTCTTTCTTTGTTTGTTTTTTCCTTTGGTAGTTTCTAAACTGCATCTTTGATCTAAAATGCTTAAAAAGTCCTAGCTGATTTTAAAGAGAATTGTAGAGACAAAGAGTTAAAACATCAGATTTTTGTAAAAGTATCAAATCCAGAGAGAATATAAACTTTAGTCAAATTAAATAATCAATAAATTATGTGAGATTATAAGGATTTTTTAAGCAAATGCAAGGAAAATATTTACCTTTAACACCATTTTTTAATGAAATAAAGTGAGTAATTCAAGAACAGACAAGTAAACTAGACTATGGTATATCTTACTGAGAAGTGGAGTAAAGAACCAGAATATTGAACAAGGTCAGTTGCACAGCAGAAGAGAACTCTAAGAGAAAAGCTTTGAGAAGATGTTAAAGAAATAAAAATAAAAAAAGTATTCAATTCACTATCATGTATGGTGGAACATTTGGGGTAAAACTAACATAGTGAGTAGGCCATAAACTGTCCCATTTCAACAGAGGTCTCAGTACTCGAGAGGGCATTTGATTAAACTTGGAAACAAGGAAAAAGACTAGCATCACCACTTCTGCTGGATTATGTAATAAATCTGAGAGGAGTAAATACAATGTAAAGATTCTAAAAGAAGAAATAAATGATCAATCACATATATTATTACCCATGCAAAAATATAAAACAATCATTTGATAAAGTTTTAGAATAAAAGATCTTAACAAGATTACTAAAAATATAAGTGATAAAAATATTAATTGCATTTGAGCCTATTGCAAAAAAATACTAGAAAATGATAGGTTAGGTGTTCTTTTTCTAAATTTCTCAAAACGTGTTTGTGTGTATTTGTGTATCATGTGTATTTGTGTGTAATTTATAGCAGCACACATATGTTTCATAAAATACATATTTTCTAAAGTAAACATCTACTTAAATTATATATATGCAATATATAATGCGATATATATTTATCATATCATATTATATAATATATAAATATCATAAATACACATTTAACAAAATATGAACCATATGTTTTTTGGTTAAAATTTTAATATTTTATTAAAAATTATCATATAAACCTAAATAATGAAGAACCATACCATGGCCGTAGGTATATTTTATTTTATTTTAAAGATTTTATTTATTTATTTGACAGAGAGATACAGTAAGAGAGGGAACACAGGCAGGGGGGAGTGGGAGAGGGAGAATCAGGCTCTCTGCTGGGCAGGGAGCCCAATGTAGGACTCGATCCCAGGATTCTGGGATCATGACCTGAGCTAAAAGGCAGATGCTTAATGACTGAGCCACCTAGCACCCCCACAGGTATATTTTAAATATATCAACTCTCTCCAAATAGACTAATAGATTTTATATAATGCTCACTCCTTTCCCAAATTTGGGTGAGTTTGTTGAGCTTGAGAAATTGACTTTAAAATTTATATGAAAGAATAAGCAAGATATTTCTAAAGGACAGGAGACTTCAACAAAATTTTTATCAAGCAAATATTTTAGCCCAAGAATTAAAAAAATCACTCCTACAACAGGCTGGAGAACTCAAAAATAGACCTACATACATATAAAAGCCTAAACAATAATGGAATATTTAAGAAATGTGATGTCAGTAATGAATTTCCATTAATAGAAGAAAATGGAACTGGATTCATATATTACAGTTTTTGCAATTTTTTCAAATATATAAAAAATTGAAATACTGGAAGCAAAATTCTAAAGCATTTGGAAAAAACATACATAAATAAATTTATTATGTCTGGGTAGGAAAGAATTTTTTAAACAGGATCGAAAGAGCTCTCATCTTAAAATAAGTTATTGATAAATATGACATTAAAGGAGAAAATATCTGTTAAGCAATAAATTTTGAAGAACTTTCTTAAAATATCCACATCAAAGTATTTGCTTAATGTTTAAGTGGCGAATGAGTCTATAATCTGTAATATAATCCATAATATGTAAATATATATAAAAATATAACATTAAATTGCTAGCACAATATAACATAATATACATGTCCTATTGTCTTTAAATAATATTTTTTACAAAAGTTTTGATCACTGTTTATTTTGAGAAGCTATTATCCATACACTGCAATATTAATTTCAATTTTAAGTATTTTGGAAATTTGCATTTACTATTATTTAACACAAGTCTTGCTCAGAGCCTGCTTTAGTTAGTCATTATATACTTCTACGAAAGGTTTAAGTAATTCGGCTTACACTCTGATATCATGAACATGATAACATCAAGACAAACTGATGATCTTTTAGGTAGGCTCTTGATAAGATAAAAATTCTGATGACTATAGCATGTTGATGGTGGTCTGGGGATGATGTTGAGTGTGATCAGGGGGTGGGGTAGGGACAGGGAAAATAGATCATCTAATGGATTCAGACTTTTAAAAGCAGGTGGTACAGGCCTGGTATGATTTTTGTTTGGTTATAAATAATATCTAAATAAAAGGTTAATCTGAATGTATTTTCTAAGACAAGAAAAACTATATTTAATTGTATATACTACAGTGATAAATCTTCTGACCATGATGAATGTTTTTTTCTTGTTTTTCTTTTTTGTTTGCTTGTTTTGTTTTGATCACGGATTCACTTTGATAGAAAACTAAGAGTATAATCCACATACTATCCCATAAGGATAAAAAGGGATAAAGGGAAACAGAGATGGCCAGTAGAATAAATAATTAGAGGCTTACAGTAGTTACAAGGCCATCTGGATTCTAACCTCTTTTCTGGTTATCTGTATTACTGGAAGATCATATGGCCAACATTTAAATAGTATCTGAATATTAGTTCATCTTTCAAAAGTATTCTTAAGTTTTTTTTAACTGAATATGGCTAATAATTTGAGAAGAACTACAGAAAAGTAGGAGTACAACATGGAGATAAACACTGGTGGTTACTGCAAAAATGTAGCTGAGGGGAGCCTGGGTGGCTCAGTGGGTTAAAGCCTCTACCTTCAGCTCAGGTCATGATCCCAGGGTCCTGGGATCGAGCCCCACATCAGGCTCTCTGCTCAGTGGGGAGTCTGCTTCCCTTCCTCTATCTGCCTGCCTCTCTGCCTACTTGTGATCTCTCTCTGTCAAATAAATAAATAAAATCTTTAAAAAAATGCAGTTGAAGATGATGGTACTTAGCCCATGGTGAAGGTAACAGAGATAGTAAGGAATGGTCTGAATCTGGAAATGTTGAAGACAATGAATTTTGTTGGGTTGAATGTGGATGTGAGAGAAAAATGTGAGTAAAAGATGTCTCCAAAAATGTTGGTCTAAGCCCAGCTGGAAGGATGGTGTTATCATCACCAAAATGGAAGCCTATACTGTCTGACCTAATCTGATTGTCTAATTTAGAATCTTGATTCTGGGGGTACCTGAGTGGCTCAGTGGGTTAAAGCCTCTGCCTTCAGCTCAGGTCATGATCCCAGGGTCCTGGGATTGAGCCCCACATCGGGCTCTCTGCTCAGTGGGGAGCCTGCTTCCCTTCCTCTCTCTCTGCCTGCCTCTCTGCCTACTTGTGATCTTTCTCTGTCAAATTAAAAAAAAAAAAATTAGAATCTTGACTCTGCCACTCACCATCTGATTTCAGACAAGTTATTTAACTTTTCTGTCCCTCCTTTTCCCTTATATGTCAAAAGGACTTGGTAATATTATTACCATATAAAGCTATTTAACCAATACATGAGAGAATATGCACAAAGTATTTAGAATAGTGGATGGTACACAATAACTCAATAAATTATGTTTTCTATTATCTCCTTAACCCAACCTGAGAATAAAGACCCTGCCTAAGATCTGTAGGTAGACACAGAGGTGGTTTTACTGTCAGACAAAAAGTTCTGATGTTACAGCTCACAGGTCACTATATTTGAGTAAAATCAAGCCATTGAATATACCTCCTGCTTAATCAAATTGTGTTTCCTCAAGTGACCTAGTAAATGCCGGCCATGAAATTTGCCTCCAAGTGGACTGTGGACTACTTGACACCAAAATGGGTGGTTCACAGGTAGAGTTTAGTCTCAACCAGTGGATCTCACAGAGTAATTTCTTAGTTTCCACACTTGTGTCTGAAAATACAATGAGTTAGAGTGTGGCACAGTGGTGGACTCTAGTCAGACAACTTGGTTGCCATTTATGCTTCACCACTTGTTCACTATGTGACCTTCAGTTCCCTCACTTATAAATGAGGATAAAATAATGGAGACAACAGATTTTGCTGGATTGAATGTGCATGTGAAAGAAAAAAAAATGGTTAAGGATGGCTAATAATCTCATGAAATTATTCAGTGGATTAAATGAAAGAAAAGTGTAAATCACAGGATAGTTTGAAGGGCATAGCAATTGTTCGGTAAACTTTAACTATTATGATAATGATGATAACAATTCTAATGACAAAATCATAGTGTATAGTCATTCTTGAATTGGTAAACAAAAAAAAACTACAAAAATATTTTTTGCAATGTTCAGCATTTATGTTCTAGTAGCTTATAGAAGTCTAAAAATAAAAAAAAATCATGAGTGTTTAATAATGGAATTAGGTGCTATAAACCCTCACATAGATAAAATATTTGGGGTTTTTATAAGGCCCTAAACAACATACCTCTAGTTACTTTCCCCATTCTCTTTCTAAGAAGAATAACAAATTCAGTTTTATGTATTTGTTAGCATCCTTTAGGACTCTTTAATCTCTTTTTGAAGCACTGTAGAAAGTAATGAGATCCCCAAAGAAAGCCTGAAGGGCCTCTAAATAACTAGAAAGAAACAGCTAATCTCTTACAACCAAACCTTGTAAAATAGCAATTTGTTCATTAATGATAAAAAAAGCATCTTCATTTGAGAATTAATCCTCATTTTCCATAAAACAAAATCACCTTCTATACACATGTAAAAAGGAAGCATAGACTGGGCTATAGTAACTGGAGTAAATCTTGTATAATATACCAGCATTAACAGTTCTATTAAAAAAAAAAAGAATGAAAGAGTGAAAGAAAATCTCATTAACACCTTATCTCATGGAGTACTTTAAGGTAATCAGCAAAGGAGGGGGGTCTTTCATTGAAATTAGTGGCTGTTAAATTTAGAGAAAATTAGAGGGACTATTCTCTATCCAGTTCCTACTAGACGTTGAGTCACTGGGCTGATTTTTTTAAGGGCTGGTTCATTAAGGAACAATCACAGCAGGTGTAGTTTTCCATGTTAAGAGAAGAACCAGCATATTTTATACCTCTAGGCAACCTGGTGGGACACTAAGCATAGCACATTTATTTGAACTTTTGTTTACCTCTGAACATCTGTAGGACTAGGTTCCTGACAATATTAAATATTTGTATCACACTTTGTACTTGAATTATGTTTTATATTTGTCTCAAATTATACACTTCATATTTGTACCACACTTTATAGTTAAAGTACCCTATAATTATTTCTTTGGGCTACTACTTATAGTACTCTAAATGGGAGTATATAAGTGTAGCATTACTTATTTTAAATATGAAAACACCTTTTATCACCTATCTATCTATCTATCCATCCATCCATCCATCATCTATATATTCATTATTTATCATTCACCTATATTCTAGCTATCTATCTAGCTATTCTCTATCTAGCTATGAGTTCTAAGTAACTTTTTGAAATTATGTATGAGAAGAATTTGATTTTCAAGACGTATTTGTTAAACCTACTATACTAAATTCTCTGAACCTAACAAAGAGTAAACTATGTGAAATAAAGAAGGTAATACATTGGGTTTCACTTTTTAAGTTTTTTAACATGTTTTTTCATGATTTCTCAACTTCTCTATTCTCTATTTTTGAATACTGTATATAAATAAATTGCATGCTGAGTTTCAGTCCAGCATGGTGACATAGGAGGCTCTTAAACACACCACCTCCCATGGATACACTAAATATACAGCTACACATGGAGCAATTCCTCTGAAATAAACACAGGAACTAGCTGAGCAACTCCTACACACAGGATGAATGAGAAGATACCCATGCCAAGCAAGTCTTTGCACAACCTCAACTACTAGGAGTGACTAAGAACAAAGAAGGCGGCTTGGACAATCATGAAAGTTTGAGAGAGATCAGGAGCTTAGGCTGGGCTGGACAATAAGCTTCATCTCCTACACAGGAGTACTCCATCAAGACACAGAGATAAGGATGTTTTATCTGCTATGCAGAAGCCACAGAGACACTGGGAAAATAAAGAAACACAGAAAAGTGTTGCAAACAAAAGACAAGAAAAACTCCAGAAAGAGAACTTAATGAACCAGAAATAAGTAATTTGCTAGACAAAGAGTTCAAAATAATGATCATAAAGACACTCACTGAGGTCAGGAGAATAAGGCATGAACAAAGTAAAAATGTCAATAGATAGATTTAAAAAAATAAGGAAGTCCCAAATAGAAATCATAGATGAAGAATATAATAACTGAATTAAAAAAGAAGTCAAGAGAGGAATTCAAAAGCATACTTGATCAAGTGGAAAAAAGGAGCAGTGAAATTGAAGACAGGGCAGTGGAATCTATCCAAACAGAAGAGCAAACAGAAAGAAAAAAAAAGAAAAAAGAAAAAAAGTGAACATAGCTTAATGGAACTATGGGACACCATCAAATGGACCAACATTTGCATTACAAGGGTCCCAGAAGGAGAGCACAGAGAAAAAGGGGCAACAAGTTTATTCAGAAAAATAATGGTTGAAAACTTCCCTAACCTGGGGAAAGAAACAGACATTCTGATCTAGGAAGCTCAGAGAGTTCCAAAAAAGATGAATCCAAAAAAGTATCATACTGAAAAATGTTATAACGAAAATGTCAAAAGTTAGAGACAAGAAGAGAATCATAAAAGCAGTGAGAGAAAATACGTTGTCACATCAAAGGAAGCCCCCATAAGACTATAAGCAGGTTTTTCTACAGAAATTTTGTGGATATAATAGAGTGGTTAGGGGCGCTTGGGTGGCTCAATCTTTAAGCATCTGCCTTGGGCTCAGGTCATCCCAGAGTCCTGGAACTGAACTCTGCATTGGGCTCTCTGCTTGGCGGGAAGCCTGCGTCTCCCTCTCCTACTCTCCCTGCTTGTGTTTCCTCTCTTGCTGTGTCTCTGTCTATCAAATAAGTAAATAAAATACTTAAAAAAAAAAAAAAAGAGAGAGAGAGAGAGAGGATCAATATTCCAAGTGCTGAAAGAAAAAAAAAAAATTGCAACTAAGAATACTCTACCTTTTTCTGAGTATTTTCTTACTTTGGAATTGAGAGAGAGAGTTTTCTTGACAAACAAAAGCTGAAGGAATTTAATAGAATTATAAAGGTGTTATAAGAAATGTTAAAGAGAAATCTTTAAACTAGAACAAAATGATGCTATTTAGTAACAGGAAGTATATGAAATAATAAATCTCACAGGTAGAAGCAAATAAAGGGTTAAATTCAGAAGACTCCAATGCAATGGCTTTAGGTAATTACTTATTAATTTAGTATAAAAATTAAAAGACAAAAGTAGTAAAAATAACTATAACCACAATAATTTGTTATGAGTGCACAAAGTAAAAAGAGGTAAATTGTGATATCAACAACTCTGGGGGGTATAGAAATGTAAAGCTTTAGTTTCTACATGCATTCAAAGTTAAGTTGTTGGCTTAAAATTCATTATATGTATACAGTATCTTTTATGAAAGCCTCATGCCACCACAAAGCAAAACCTATAATAGATACACAAAAGAAAGAAAAGGAAGCTAAGAATAAACCCCAGAAAAATCATCAAACCACAAAGGAAAAGATCAAGAGAAGAAGAAAGAAACAAAGGAACTATAAGGTAGCCAGAAAAATTTAAACAAAATGGCACTAGTAAATTTATATATTAACATTTATTTATTAATATATATTTCATATATTTATTAATATATATAATTAACATATATTTCAATATTAATTTAAATGCACATGGATTAAATTCTTCACTCAAGAGACACAGAGTGGCTGAACAGATAAAAAATACAAGGCCCAACCACATGCTGCCTACGAGAGATCTACTTCAGCATTAAGGACACACACAGACTGAAAGTGAAGGTATAGAAAAAGATATTCCATGAAAATGAAAACCAAGAAAGAGCAAAAACAGCTACACTTGTTATTGGACGAAATAAAATTTAAGTAAAAAATCTAAACAAGAGGCAAGTAGGTAATTATAATGATAAAGGAGTCAAATAAATATAACACATGAATATTTATACACAAGATCAGAGTGCCTGAAAATATAAAGCAAATAAACATTAATAGATAGGAAGTAAGAAATAGAAGCAAGAAAACAGATATGAAATAAGACATAGACAGCATTTCTGGGATGTTAGGATGGTTCAACATCCCCATATCAATCAGTGTGGTACACTGCATTAACAAGATGAAGGATAAAAATCATATGATCATCTCAAAAGATACTAAAAGAGCTTTTGACAAAATTCCACATCCGTTCATGATATAAGATAAAATAGGCTTTTCTCTTACCTTTCCTTTTCTTTTTTCCTTTGGTCCTTTTCTCTTCTAGTTGCACCTTTTGAAAACTGGCTCTCAAATCACACATCACTGAAAGCCCAGACCCCGTAATCAAGCTCTTATTTACAAGGATACATTTCCTACCAGTTAGGTGGGACTTTCTGTTTCTGGTGGTTTTAGAGAATTTTCGGCCAGATGCTAGCTCCCTGCTTCTTTCTTCCCAGTGACCTTCCTTGGGCTGTTCTCGCTACAATGCTTTCAAGAAGTAAGCGAGAAAGTGTTGTGGGGAGTTGGTGATTTTTTCCCCTGGTTTTCATTAATAGCTATTTTGAATCTGTTCCATTATCTGCCTGCTCTTTATACCAATGGTATTTTTTCATGTAGATTATTATCCTCCTTTTCATTAGTGTTGTTTTATTGTGTCTGGAGGCACAAAGTTAGGTAGCAATCTACCCAGAAGTCAGGGACATATCGTTAATGTATTTTTTTAATGTTCTATGTAGACTTCCCAGTTGTGCTTTTGGGGGGGGGGTCAGTTTCAGTATTTGCTTTGAGGCTTACAACATGCACCCCGAACTTAGGAGAGTCTGTTTGTCGTCATCATTGTTCTACTTCACCTCCCATGCAGGAGGTGGATAACCACCTTTGGCTTGCACACTCTACACTTACTGAATTATATCTGACACTTCCTACTTCCAACTTTGCATCCCATCAGGAATACAATAAACAAATACCAGTATGTGTACTTGTCCCATTGCATCACTTTGTACTTTTATCATACATTTTATCTCTGTGCACTGTGTAAAATCCACCTTTTAATCTGATTTGGCTTTAAGCAGCTTGTAGCCTTTTAGGAAAACTTATAGGTCAGAATAATAATAACACATTTTCTTTCACATTTACTTGTACTCTTTGAGATTCCTTATAATTCAGCTATCCATCTGTTATCATTTGCTTTCAGCTTGAAAAAAATATCTTTTAGCATTTCTTGTGGTGTATTTCTGTTAGCAACTAATTCCCTCAGCATTTGTTCATCTCAACTGTGTTTTTTTCAGTCTTGGTTCTGAAAAATATTATTGTTGAATACAGAATTTAGGGTTTATGGTTGTTTATTTTTTTTTCAGCCCTTCAAAGTTCATTATATTTTCTTCTAGTCTCTTGTTTATGATGAGAGGTCAGACATGATATTTGACTTTGTTCAGTATGT
Source organism: Taxidea taxus jeffersonii (assembly GCA_003697995.1). Taxonomy (NCBI): domain Eukaryota; kingdom Metazoa; phylum Chordata; class Mammalia; order Carnivora; family Mustelidae; genus Taxidea; species Taxidea taxus. The sequence continues at coordinate 46,612 of RCUC01164758.1, forward strand.
AGCGTGTGTTTGTTCTCTTCCTGCTTTTAAGATTTTCTCTTTCTCTTTGGTTTTAGTCAGGGTCATGCTTTGAAATCCTCTCCAGGGGGCTGGTAATAGGTACCACACGGCATCTTTTCTCACCACTCATGTATTGAGTTGTGGTTTTACCTGTATTTATAAAGCTTCAATTTATACATGCTTGATTTTCTGCTTTGTTAGGTGATCTGTGAAAACCTCCAGCTGTTTCCCAAGCTTTCAGCTCAACTCAATCCCTGAACTCTGTCTCCCCGTGAAGCTAGAAGACCCCGGGGTTTTAACTTTGGTAGCAAAGAACTAGAATAGATCTTATCTTATATCACGGTCCTTATCTCTAAACTCAGTCTTTGTGATTTCTCAGCTCAACGCCTGAGGTACTCAGGAGGTGTTAAGGTCGTTCCTCCACTCTGGTTGGGCTGGAACTCCAGGACTTCAAGTAGTACTAGTTTTCTAGTGTCTCAACCCCATAATATTTCATTAGCCTTGGGTAGATTCACTTGTGTATGGGCAGCCCATCCTTCAGCCAAGGACTCAAGGCCCCCACAGAAGCTTCTGGGCATTCCATGTTCGAAGCTCCCTCTTTTTGTGGAGTCCAAACTTTTAAGCTGTCCTGAATTCTAATCGGTGTCTCCTTAACAGATTCAAAACTCTATACACAGCTTGAACTCCAGCTTGATGTCCCATGATGGGGAAAATATCTGACCAGGGCAATCATGGGACTGACCTCACAGTTTTCTCTTTTGGGGGAATTACATACTGATACATAAATTATGAACAAGAAATAGCTAGTCCAAGCGGTAGGGAAGTATTCCACAAAGAGGAACGCAAGGCTAATGTCCTAAGGTAGAAGAGAGCAAAGGCATTCTCAACATGACTTTAGAAAAAGTCCACCTTCTCTGAAATGAGAGCAACCGTGCTGGGACTGGATAAGAAACAGAAGATATAAGCAAGAGCCAGATGATCCAAGGCCAGTTATATCACTGGTATCTCGGGTTTCAGATCCCCCATCACCAGCCCTTTATGTTTCTCACTTCCAAGTGTTCCTTTGAGGACTAAATGTATTTACTTCATGCTTCATGGTGAGAACCAGTAAATCTGTGTTTTTCCTTTGAATGCTTATTTCAAAAATCATGGGTCCCTCCAAAGGACCTGGAATCTTCATGACTTTTCAAAGTTGGCTAGCGAGTGATCTCTAGAGATGACATCTTTGCAGGTATGGTTCTACCAGCCTGGAGCATGAGAACTTCTCATCTGCTTCTTTACCTCTAATCTTGTAGAAAAGTACTTATGTAAAGCAGATCTATACAATCAAACTCCTAATGAATTGGCATAAATAAGAAATGTTTTCATGAACCCAATGTTTTTATCTAGGAAGGTATGTCTTTGAATCTTTTACACATTTCATGGGCTTCCTGTATAAGCTACTATAGAACCAAGTCTTGCCTGTTTCTCTCCCTCCATGTCCAAATATTTCTAGACCCATACAGCATCATCCTCAGTTGTAAGTTCAAATATACTCCCTATTTTTGGGGCACCTGGGTAGCTCTGTCTCTGCCTTTGGCTCGGGTCATGATCTCAGTGTTCTGGGATCAAGTCCCGCGTCGGGCTCTCTGCTCAATGGGGAACCTGCTTTCCCTTATCTCTCTGCCTGCCTCTCTGCCTACTTGTGATGGCTCTCTGTCAGATAAATAAATAAAATCTTAAAACATATATATATATATATATACACACACACACACACACACACACACACATATATATACACACACACATATACTCCCTATTTTTTGGAAACAATTTCTTAAAGATTTTATTTATTTATTTGACAGACAGAGATCACAAGGAGGCAGAGAGGCAGGCAGAGAGAGAGGAGGAAGCAGGCTCCCCGCTGAGCAGAAAGCCTGATGTGGGGCTCGATCCCAGGATGCTGGGATCACGACCGGAGCTGAAGGCAGAGGCTTTAACCCACTGAGCCACCCAGACGCCCCTGGAAACAATTTCTAACCAGGTTCAGGATTGTACCTGATTATATATGCCTAAATCCTGTTGGTTTTGTTTCTCTGGAAAGTCCTAATTAATACAACTTTCTTCTTAAGAGCTTTAGCAGAGGTTTTTGGACTAATGAGGACTGAGCTATCACAGCTCACATGTCTATTCTGAAACAAGTGACAGAGCCAGATAGGTAGGAGGGTTCAAACTGGCCTATAATAGGTCATTTCTCAGCCTTTATAATTGCACAGGGGATCAAACTGAACTATACAGACTGATAATGTGAGGTCATCAAAAAAGGTAATAGATATGAATGGAAAACTGGGTAGAGAAAAAACACAAATATCTTCTATACTAAAAGGATGTTATCTTATGTTTCTACAACCTAGATATTCTTCCTAGTTAGAAAACACATTGCTTTCTGCAATGGTAAATTTTAAGCAAAATTGGTATCTGAACATGTGCATATTTATAAAAGAAAGCAGGCAGGAATTAATGCATTAGGATAAATATAAACAGGAATGGTTATTATTCATTATAGAGGCCAAGAACTAATGTTTATTAAGTGTCTGAGTGTGACTACAATGGAGGTAGACACTAATTCAGTAAATGATTATCTAATTTTGTTTAAAAAACTTACAAATTTTTTCAATTATATTTCAAAATATTTTAAAAAATATTTTAATTTATTTATTTGAGAGAGAGAGAGAGAGCGAGCGAGTGCGCACAAGCAAGGGCAAGGGCAGAGGAAGAGAGACAAGCAGGCTTACTGCCTAGCGGGGCTGGATCCCAGGACCCTGAGATCATGACCTGAGCTGGCAGCAGACATTAATTGATTGAGCCACCCAGGTATTTTTTTAAATATACAATATAATAAATATTAAAAATAATTGTACCAAGCTTTAGAAAACCAAATAGTTTCCCTAGTTCTAATATATATGCTCTAATACTCTCTATAAGTCACTATAAACATTCTTAGAGTCTTTATTTGCAAACTGAGTCATATAACACCTATTCTTCCCACCTCTAGAATTATTGAGGAGATTCAAGAATATATGTTAGATCCTTCTGAAAACATAAAATCCTATGCAAATGTTAGAGGGTATATATTTTGAAAGAAAAATTATTCACTGCTGTGTTCTTATTAATCTAAAAAGACTCTACCGAGGACAGGGGTGAAGTTTCAGCAGCTACAGATGATGAATTAACCTGCTGAGTCCAAATTATGTTGCAGGTCAAAGGCGTTCTACAGTAGCACATTTTTTATGAATATTATACTTGGGGACAGCAATTAGCTGCCATAAAAATTTACTCAAAGGGAATGAAATTTATCTGTAAAAGAGCTGGTAATTCCCCTCTGACTGGATTTTGTTGTGATCTACAAGTAACTGCATATGATAAAATCGTTATAGGTTTTTCCTCTTTTTCCCAAATAATAGATATACTTCATTTGAAATCCCCAAGTATTTGGTAATTAGACAAGCAATTACTAGAATTTGAGAAAGGGGCTCAATACATAGGTAAGGAAGGAAAAGACGGCAGAAATTATTGATTTCAGGAAGTAACAACTGCCGACAATTCTCCCATAATAAATTATTCCTTTACATAGTTATTTCTCCTTTCTGAGTCACTCTGACCTTGAATGCTCCTAAAATTTTTCATTGATGGTACTCACCACCATAGACTCTTCTGCATTTAGAGCCCTATAAACAAATGCAATGTGCCTTATTTTAAATGTAATATACTAACACACAAGCTATTAATCATTTTATTTAAGTAAGTCATATGGAGTCACAAATTTTATATTTGAGAATAAAGTAGTCTTATTGCTTTGAGAAAAGAAAAGGAAGTTGGCTTAAAAACAAAAGCAGATAAGAGTAAAGAAAGCCATAAACGAGGTAAAAAGTGAAAAAAAGACACACATAGCAAAGGCATTTAAAGACAAATTTTGTAATATTTATAAAAACATAAAAGTCCTGAATATATGAGTGTTTGTTTGTTTTGTTTTGTTTTTAACCCTTGATGTATTTCCTGACCTCATCTTGAAGACGTTTGGAAATAATCCATCTTTGTCTTGTGAAATGAATGAATTTGAATAAATGGAAGAATCCAACACAGTTTTCAAATCTGATCTCAGCAAGTGTGAGCTGCTACAGCTGCATTTCCTGGTTATAATTAATTCCTGTTGGAAAATTTCATTCCCAGGAGTTGGGAGGCCTATGTGGAGGGCTTGGCTTCCTAAGGCTCGCTTTAGTCTGGAGCATGCACAGCTGTGGAATTCCAGGAAGTATGGAAACTGTTCAGGAAATGATGGGATGACACAGATAACACCAGAGAGAACAGTTTTGCAGTCCGACATGGGGTGTGTAGTACCCAATCTAAGTAATAAGCAAAACAAGAGGAAATAACGTATCTTTCTTCTGGTGCATTGACACTTTGGTTATTCATTAAATGTCCTGCTCATACGTTTGCCTGGTCACCAGAACTGTAGCAGACTGTTGTTGGTGTTGATCCATTTTTCTCCCCATTCTAGCTGCATTTTTTTTAATCCAAGGTCTTCTGATAAGATGTTAATTTGCTATACAAATGTGCTTTGCTTTAATGAACACTGTGTTCTCAGGGGCAACATCTCAAAATGCCTAATCCTCAATATTGATTTTGTCTAGTCAGAAGCCAATATAATCCACAGAAAGATTAAAGAAATCAGAGATGGAATACTCATGGACAATTGGGACACTTTTAATTTTTATTTCAAATATACTTTCCCATTAAAGACTTGGATTTGGAAAGATGGCTGCTGTACACGTCCCCTGATTCAGGTAGGCAGAATAAAGAAAACTTCTTCATGCTGCATTCTGGTTTCATGTAACAGTATGCCTGGTGTTTGCTGTTGTTGTTGGTGGTGGTTTTTTTTTGCCTAATGGCTTATAATCAGAAACTTACAACAATTATCAGAGCATTGAATTGCTTGTGTCCTGAAAAGTGTTTCCAATCTGTGATGACCCACACGTAAATTTAATGTTCACCAGGAAGGAATTAATAGCAGGTTTGTGACTTGGCCCCTCCAGACTTCAGTACTTCCCACAGAATGATTAGTCTCAACCAGTCCTTGTTGTATACATGCTTTAATATTCACCAGAAGAAAGATTTAAGGAAGGCATTGTTTAAAACAAAACAAAACAGGGGCACCTGGGTAGCTCAGTGGGTTAAAGCCTCTGCCTTTGGCTCAGGTCATGATCCCAGGGTCCTGGGATCGAGCCCCACATCGGGCTCTCTGCTTGGCAGGGAGCCTGCCTCCCCCTCTCTCTGTGCCTGCCTGTCTGCCTACTTGTGATCTCTATCTGTCAAATAAATAAAATCTTAAAAACAAAACAAAACAAAAGACACAAACTTTTTCAAAGGACATGGCCAGTCCAAAGTTTTAAATTATGGGGCATGTCAGGCCACAGCATGAGTGTTAGTCACATAAATAGTCTCATCTTTGTAACTAGTGGGATATAAACTGAGAAGCCCCCAAACCAAAAGAACTTCCTTTGTAAACAATTCTCACACTCACTGATCGGTTGAAAACTCATCCGTTAATACAAAACTAAAGTACTTTCTAGTGCAGGGAAAGGGACAACTAGAAATGTTATTTATTTTTTTTAAGATCTTATTTATTTATTAGTTAGAGAGAGAGAGAGAGAGCACAGGCAGACAGAGAGGCAGGCAGAGGCAGAGGGAGAAGCAGGCTCCCTGCCAAGCAAGAAGCCCGATGTAGGACTCGATCCCAGGACGCTGGGATCATGACCTGAGCCGAAGGCAGCTGCCTAACCAACTGAGCCACCCAGGCGTCCCTAGAAATGTTATTTAAAATGGGAAATAGGAAATAGACGAATAGGGGCGGTCAAGAAAAATATCAAAAATGTCTTATCTCATTGATAGGGCATGGAAATAGAAATAAGAGATGCCACACACCTTCCAGATGAAGAAAATATTAAAAATAATGATTGTGTGACATATACATAAGGATACAGGAGAAAAGCAATGCTTACACAATTTTAGTGGGAACTGAACTGGATAAAACCACTTTGAAAAATGTTTACCATTATCAAGTACAGTTGAAGATGCAAGAGGTATGATGCAAGCTTTCTACTCATACATATGTAACACAGGGCGATATGTTCCCTTATCACTAGGGCATATACAGTTAACATAGCCTGATCCATATTTGGTTCACTGGAATCCACCTGAGTCTCCTTTACAATATCTAGATGAATTCATGTTAAAACACTGAACATCATAGGAAATAAAAATGCAAATAAAGTAAAAATAAAAATGTAAAGTAAAAATTATAGCTAATTGCAATACTATCACTGAATCTTTAAAACAAAATTTAAATGTAAAAAAATGTACAAAATAAAACATACATTATGATTCCACATACATAAAATTCAAAAATAAGGCAAAACTGAACTATATTATTTAGAGAAGCCTGTATGTTTGTTAAAGTTGGAGTAAAAGGAAAGAGAGAAATAACATATGTCAGAAAAGTGATTTTCTCAGCAGAGAGGGGTAGAGGAAGTTACAATGGGTAAAAATGCACTAAAGTTATTTCTCTATTATATGTATTTTTTATATGTGGTAATCACAAAGATGTTTCCCTCACATCTATTTATCAAATTGTGCTTGAAGGTGTTATGCACATATACATTTGAGCAATATTTCAGTGTAAAAAAAGAAACCTAAAAATCTCCCCGAGAATCAGTCAGTTCTCAATATTTAATTCTCTGAGAATATTGTCAAATATTTGTTTCCGGATTCTACAGTTGAGAGAACATAAGCTACAAATACCAAAGTAACCAAGCAAACCTGAGATGTTGAAGAAACATATTTATCAGAGACATATTTATTATCCTCACTTTAATTATGCCAGGATGGGAACTGAGAAAAACAGACAGGGGCAGAGATGAAAAGTAGAGAATATGTGATTTCTGAGTCGTTGCTTATGTAAAATTGGGGGGAGAGGGAGATCAAGTGTTCTCTAAATAAAACAAAATACAGAGCAGGAAAAATCCAAAATGTACTACATAATGCACAAGATACGTTGATGATCATAATGAATAAATGGCTCTGAAAATACTAATCCTTTTATCCTACATTGTTCCTTTTCTTGCAGTATTTCCTTTTAGTCTCAAAAGAATGAAATCACAATAAAGTTTAACTTTATAAATAAGTGATCATCCAAAGGTAAGCAATGCAAAATTAAAATCACTTTATTTCCTTTAGTTTCTAAAGTTTTACCAGATACATATCCCAAACTCTGCAAGGCTCTCTTTTAAAATGGTGATTTCTGTTCATCACCAAATTATTTTATATTTATTATTATAGCAGTAATGTTGTGGCCTTTGTGATGGGGTATCAACTATTTTACCTATATTCATTTTTGTCTCCAAAAACTTTGATGTTATGACAAAGTTGAGACTCTGAAATCTTTTTAAAGAGGTTTTTTTGTTTTTGCTTTTTTCTTCATGTTTGTGGGGGAATCATAAATATTCTTGAGAGCTCAGGGAAACCATTTCATCTTCAAATGAAAGACAATTGTAACTACTGCACTGGCCTTATGAAAGAATGAAAGGAATAAGTATGTTTGTTATAGAGTTAAATTTCTCTCTTTATGTTGGGCAAAATGTATCAAAATGCCTCTCCGAAAGTATATGTAGATCAACAACAAGAGCAAAGAAATCCGCACATCATCCATGCTTTTAGCATCACTAGGAGACAGGCTATTTTAATGTTCAAATCACTGGAGGCAAAGAGCTTATCTTTAATCGAGTGGCTGCCATGCTATTTGTTGTATGGATCATTCTAAAATGTTTTACCGTTATTTTGAATTGTGTATCATTCATTTGTTGAATTGTGTTATATATCACAGTAGTGTAATAAGTATATGAAGGGTCATTTATCCCTATTTATTTCCTATGGTTATGACGACGAAGGCCATACCAAAATGGTCCCCTCTGCTTATGTTTCTTAGTACATCTTTCTCGTCTGTCTTCTCACTTCTCTAGTACATCTTTGCCTCTCTCTTATTTGTAGCCTTTCTGAAGCAGTTTGTTGTAGTGTGTTTCTTATACACCACATAGGGTGAGAAAAAAATCTGAAAAAAAAATTTTTCCCTTTAATGGGCGAGTTAAACCCAATCACACTTAGACACATGTCTGATATTTTTTTAGCCTTACTTTATCATTCAATAATTACTGCCCATTAAATTATTTTTGTTTTACTCTTCTTGGTCAGAATTCTTATCTGTTTATATAATTTATTTTGACTTTAGGAAGGTTTTTATTTTATTCTAGTGGAGACTTTATATCAATACTTCTTTATAGTGATTTCCATCAGACCCTTAATCCCCTTTTAAAGTACAACTTTTCCTTTTTAACCAACTATTGAAATAATATCTTTTTGTTTGTTTGTTTAAGCAGAAAAAAAAAACCTTCATTTCTATCAAATTAAAAAGTATGAATCAATCTTCAAGCAGATACTCAAAATGGTCGGTAACACAATCCACAGGAGAGCATTTACAGATCAGACTACAGGATTAAGTACTTTGATTTAAGCACATCTTTTGATACTATTCCTCTAATTACCTTTTCAAATGCAGAGCATACCCACAAAGAAGGAAAAAAAAATAATTTAACCTTTTATATATTTAACCTAGACTGTGCTTTCTTAGTCTAAGATAACAACAGCAAAACTGCATAATATTCTTCTCTAATTAGTAGGTTACTGGTGGTAATTGATGGTAATGGTATAGCTGCAGCAATTCTGAAATGGTTTTGTGATTATTGCAGAACTGAAGAAAGAAGTAAATATATTTATTTTCGTAGATATCCAGGGTGGTTCCCACACAGGAGAAGAGAGACATGTATGGGATAGTCAGTGCATACAGAACATTTTGGGGTACCAGGCTACATCGACATTTCAGTTAGCACCACGATTTCATGAAAAATAACATGCAAATGTATGTATTTGTGTGTGTGTATATTTGTGAAATATAACCTTGAATGCAGAACATATGATATAAATATGTAGCCTAAGTTTCTGATGTAAGAGCCCCAACACAGCGACACTAGTAGCTATAAAAATTTTCATGATAAGGTTTTGAGTTTTAGGGGTGCTTTGGTGGCACAGTGGGTTAAGCCTCTGCCTATGCCTCAGGTCATGATCTCAGGGTCCTGGGATCGAGCCCCATATCAGGCTCTCTGCTCAGCGGGGAGCCTGCTTCCCCTTCTCCCTCTGCCTGTCTCTCTGCCTACTTGTGATCTCTCTCTGTCAAATAAATAAGTAAAATATTTTAAAAAAAGGTTTTGACTTTTTTTTAAATGATTAACTCAATTTTTTTTAAAGATTTTATTTATTTATTTGATAGACAGAGATCACAAGTAGGCAGAGAGGCAGAGAGAGAGAGGAGGAAGCAGGCTCCTGGCTGAGCAGAGAGCCCAATGCGGGGCTCAATCTCACAACCCTGGGATCATGACCCGAGCTGAAGGCAGCGGCTTTAACCCACTGAGCCACCCAGGCGCCCCAGGTTTTGACTTTTAAAACTATTTTCCACACAAAAAGGAACCAGGGATCCCTTCAGAGATCAGATTCTAATGCCAATTCAGAGATATTATATGGTAAGCTTGGAATATCAAATTATGCCAGAAAGTCAGAAAATGCTTAAAAAAATAAGAGAGACATGTTGGAAAGGTACAGGGAGAACCAGAAAGGGATACCATTGGGCAACTGGAGGACAAATGAACATCAATATTTTAATGACTTGTGGCATATTTTAAAATTTATTTTTAATATTCAAATAGAAAATTCACTCTAGAGCTATACGGATTGGTGGATTTCCAGGACTATAAATGGGTTGTTGCTATCTATGCAAGCCCAGTTACTCAAGCGTGATCACTGTGGAGTGGCTTGTACTCACAGCTGTGTTTATTGGAATGCACTCCAATGTTCCCTGCAGCAATGTCCACAAGAGCCAAACCGTGGAAGGAAATGGATAAAGAAGATGTGCTTCATATATACAACGGAATATTACTCAGCCATCAGAAAGGATGAACACCCACCATTTCCATCAACATCGATGGAACTGGAGGGAGTTAAGTTTAGTAAGTCAAGCAAAGCAAGAAAAATGGCCATACTGTTTCACTCATGTGTGGAACATACGCCATCGCATGGAGGACCATAGGGGAAGGGAGGGAAATCCAAAGGAAGAGAAATCACAGAGGGAGATGGACCATGAGAGATTATGGACCCTGAGAAACAATCTGGGGGTCTCAGGGGGAGAGGGGATGGGGGGATGGGATAACAGGGTGATGGGTATTAAGGAAGATACACGTTGTGATAAGGACTAGGTGTTATATGCAACTAATGAATCATTGAACACTACACCGAAAACTAATGATGTACTATACAGTGGCTAACTGAACACAATAAAAATAAGAATAAAATATTCTCAAACAAGCATTAAAACAAACAAATAAACAAAACACAAACGAGAACAGTCCTGACTGGTCAACATGCAGCATTTAGTCCGCCACTGCTTGGCTGAACTGCAAAGGCATGTCTGCAGAGGCAAGTGGCTGCTTGGCTGAACTTATTTAAAATCAATTCTCATGGCTACTTGTTACTGTGGTATTGGTCTTACTGAAGTCCAGAATATCTATATAGGATATCCATATGGGCTCCTACATGATAATTTAGAGGATGAGGTAGACCAACATGTGCATGTATTACAAAGCACAGAATGTGAAATGCTCTGCATTCTATACTGGTAAGAACAATACAAACTGACACATAGAGCTTGAGACTGTCTAGAAAACAATTGTCCATACATACATAACACACACAAGTTATTATGAACCACCCTTCATGCACTGTCTTGACAATTAAAAGGGAAAAATAACACGATGTCTGAATAATGCATATGCTTATAATAAAACTTCGCATAAAACAAAAATGGAAACAACAGACAATAAATTCCTTCAAAATCTTATCTACAAAACAATTTGGTTAGCGTGTTTTTTCCTTTCTCTTTGTCCATATGCATCTGAGTTGCCCATAAAACTCAAAGTCATCACAAAGTTTTATATACTGAGAGTGAAAGAATTTCAACTCAATTACCAACATGCTCTACTATTCCTTGACAATGCCTAATTTTTAACTATATGCTAGAGACAAAAACAAATCTTAATACCAACGTTCACTGATTACTTGTAATGCTTTTGATATCCTTGTCTCTTCTTCCTATTCTTCAGATCCAAGAAACAGAAATAAAATTAAAAGAAAAAGTGAAAAATGTTAAGTTTTATTGGTATTTTCATACTTGGTTTCACTTGGCTTTAGCAAAGGAAGGAGATCCCTATTGTACAATAGGTAGTCTCATAACCTACATAGGAAGTTAAATTATCAGCAGCATTGCTCCTACCTGCAAATGAATTGATTACTATTAACTGACTGTATCAATTGGATATATCTAACTATAGGGGTAAATTATGGGCAAAATTTTGAATTTTGAGCTCAGCTCTGGAATTAGCCCATGGCTACAGTCCTGCCCTTCTCAATTGTCTTACTGAATTGTTCTTCTTACCCTCTTCATATTCTTAGCATTTCTGTGGATGATTATTAGCTAGAACTACAGAAAACTTTCCCCTTGGATACTTCTTCAGGTTTAAAATTCATTTTAACTTCAGCATGATTTTAGTTAGCACCCTCTTTATTCATCGTAAATGCTTTAAAAATCTATATTCTTTTCTATGTTCTTAATAAACACAAAATTGCCATTTTTAAAAGACTGTTTGAGATAGAGACAGAGAGCACCAGCAGATGGGAGGACAGAGGGAAAGGGACAAGCACGAGGCTCATTGTGGGGCTCATTGCAGGGCTTGATCCCAGGATCCCAAGATCCCAGGACCCTGATATCACAAGCTGAGCCAAAATCAGACACTCAACCGACTGAGCCACCTAGGTGCCCCACCAAACTGCCATTTTAAAGTGCTCACAAACACTGATACATTCTTGTGTCAGTGTATTCAATCAATTGTATTTAATCTATTGTATTCTTGTATCAGTGTATTCAATCTACTGTATTCAATCTATTGTATTCAATCCTACTGAACCAAAACCAATATATTACCACACATTCATCAGTGATTGGGGGTGGGTCTGGAAGGTATGGATTTTACTCCAAAGCTACTCTGTACAACATCACTGAACAAAGGTTGGAATCATTAAAATTAGAAGGGTCGTAATGAGCACATAGAGGTTTATACAATCTACATACTGTCCCTGAACCTGCTTTTTGACATAGAAAAACAATGCAACGGGACAGGTAAACACTACTTACATCCCTTCATCTCTGACTGCTGCGTGGGTGTTCACAGCTACATGACATCTAGGAATGGCACCACTGCCGTCGTTAAGAAAATCGGAAGGTATTTTAAAGAGGGACATCTCGACTTTATAGCTGTGAATCCACAATCTTTTCTGCTAGAAATATTTCTCATATTTGGACAAACAATAATTTTGACTATTTCATTTACATGTGAGTATAGATGAGAATCAGGAACCAGTGCTTTCACAAGAAACAGACAAGGGGTGAGCACGGGAGGTGTAAATTCTGGTGGCCCCAGAATGGTCTCACCAAGCCATGCATATGTTAAAATGGCTTCCTAGTAATCTATTTCAGTTTGGCTAGTAACCAAATTCCTACTAAATATTCAAACCAATAAGATTCTTTTCCAATAAGATATTTTTAACTTTCACTCTTCTCAACAGAAGTTTCCAGGTCCTCCTTTTATACTCTATTTTATATAATCATTGTATTATATATACATTTGACAGTATGTGGTATTTATCACTTCAGCTGAGAAAAAAGCAACTGCTACTAGACTTTACATTTAAACCACAGGATTTCACTTCAGTCATAGCCACTGTCAGTTTTTACAATCGTTTATGATTTGGACCAGGCTGTGATAGGAACTGGGGAATTTTACTTTTTTAATTGGTATCATAGTTCATATAGTATTATCCTTGGGAATTTAAAACCAATTCTTGGAAATTTAATAATTTCAGGTATACTGTATAATTTTATGTTTATTTCTTGGAGAAAAGACACTATTTCCTCATGTTTTTTAAAGATCTATTTTTAAAAAAGAATTTAATTTGGTTTTTCACACAAAGCTAAGAACTGGGCTCAGCAGCAAGCCTTTTCCATTGTTACTTGAAAACCCTTAAAATATTGAAATGTCTACAAAAGCAATAAAATGATCACAGGATTATATGGTGATATTTAATTTTTGTACAAGTTAAATATCACTGATAATTAACTGTTAGAAGTTTATTTTGAAGTGACCTTTTCCTGGAATACCAGACCTTTACAACATAATTAAAGGTTTTCTCATTGTAACGGTGCCCTATTGCTGATATGAAAGCTCTTTAAAATTGTGATTCTATTTTATACATTATTATATGTACATAATAGTATGTAAGCCATTTATTTTTGTTATTATGAAATAGTTTTCCCAAGAGTTTAGGTAGTGATTCTTCCCACTCCCCCTTGGGCGGTTTGATAGGATAATGGGGGAAAATGAGTATTGGAAAAATATTTTGAGCAGTAAATCTGTGTATTAAAAAAATGAAAATCTCACTTATTCTGATATAGGCCAAATAATCATTAACCATAATAGTATTGATAAAACAACAACATTTATCTCTATTGTAATAGGTTGGCCTTGGTGAAGAGGCAGGAATGTTGTTTCCTCTATAACATGACTTCCTCACACCAGGTCTCCTCATTCCCTAGTTAGCTGTTCCCACATATTCCTATTGCCAGAAATTTCTTCATTATGAATGCACATTTTGTGTACTAACACATTTTGGGTTAGTTGCAAGGGCTAACATATGAAAAATACCACAGACCCTTAAGAACAGATGTATTATCATGATGGGAATTGGTCAAGGCTTTGACAGGAGGAGAAATGAGGGCAAAGCAGCAGGATGCTTAGAATATGAGCTGCCTGGAAATGAGGCACACAAATGGGGGACAAGGGACAAGAAGACCTATGTCTCTTATTTCATGATTTTGGATGATTTCTATAGATGTCTTAATTATAGTTTTCCTTAGAAGGTATTAGCAAGAGTTAGAAAAAGTAAGAATGGAAGGGGACTTACTTCCATCCACATTACCACTGCTTATCAACTCTAAGGCAAACATTTTCTTGGGGTCACCTAGGTGGCTCAGTTGATTAAGCTTCTGTCTTTGGTTCAGGTCATGATACCAGGATCCTAGGATCCAGTCCCACATTGGGCTCACTGCTCAGCGGGAAGTCTGCTTCTCCCTCTGCCTGTTCTTCCTGCTGCTCCCACTTGTGTGTGCTCTCTGACAAATAAATAAGTAAAATCGTTAAACAAAACAAAAGCAAAAATAAAACCCATATTTTTTCATTATAAATTTCTGAAATTAGGATATATCTTACACATGTAACATTTTATTCTAACTCATTCTCGATATCTCACATTTGATATATATGATAAAAATATGATAAAAATTATATACATGATTCATTTTACAGTGTCAAGTTCATACGATATAACTGTTAAAACTGCAATGATGCTGACCCAAGAGGACCTGCCAATATTATACACTTGAGCTTCACACTTAGTAAGGTGGAAAATAAAAGACTTTAATGCATACCATAGAACAGGAGAAAAAAAGAAAAAACATTCTAGAGTAGGATTATGAAACATTCCAAACAGAGAGGAGTTTTATTTTTTTATTATTTATTTATTTATTTATTTTTTATTAGTTAGAGAGAGAGAGAGAGTGTGAGTACAGGCAGAGGCAGAGGGAGAAGCAGGCTTCCTGCCAAGCAAGGAGCCCGATGTGGGATTCGATCCCAGGACGCTGGGATCATGACCTGAGCCGAAGGCAGCC
>RCUC01164759.1:0-49078 GCA_003697995.1 Taxidea taxus jeffersonii
AGACGTCTCACCCCTACCAAGCTGCCCTCTACATGTCAGGCCACTTGCTCTGCGGAGGGGTCCTCATTCACCCGCTATGGGTCCTCACCGCTGCCCACTGCAAAAAACCGTGAGTCTCCAATCCATGAATGAGGCATGATTGCAATGAGACCCTGGGGGTGTCTTACAGATTTCAGGCATGAAGAGACACCTACATCCCTCTGTCCCAACCCAAGGCCATCTGATAACGAGGTTCATCTGGCCAGTACTTAACTGAGCATTACCTATCTGCCAGGCCCTGTTTGGGACCCTGCGGGTACATCAGTGAAGAAAACAAGCACAATTTCTGCCTTTATGGACTGACCTTGTACCCAACTGGGGAATCAGACGGGGCAAGACCCTGTAGACAGCGATGGAGTGATGGATTTCAATCTAAGTGAGGTAGGAAGCCAGTGGAAAATTTCAGTCAGGGAAGCAGCAGGATCTGACTTACATTTTTTAAAAAGATTTTATTTATTTATTTATTTATTTATTTGTCAGAGAAAGAGAGACAGAGACAGAAACAGAACACAAGCAGGAGGAGTGGCAGGCAAAGAGAGAAGCAGGCTTCCCATTGAGCATGGAACCTGATGTGGGACTCGATCCCAGGACCCTAGGATCATGGCCCGAGCTGAAGGCAGATGCTTAATGACTGAGTCACCCAGTCTCTAACAGCATCCTGACCACCATGTGGAAAGTGGGCTGGGCAAGGGGAGATAAAGGAAGGGATGCACGCAGAATAACCTAGGATGATGATTTGGACCAGGAAATGGAGGACAGTTGAAAACCTTGGGAGATATTTTGAGACCAGCGGGACTCGGTGATGTGGGATGGAAGGAGCAGAGCTGACCTCCAGGTATTTGACTCAAACAAGTGGATGTTCTGTTGTGTCTTTCTGAGCCAAGGGAAAGGGAAATAGAACCAGTTTGGACATGGGCAGAGGAGGGTCAGACATTTTGTTCTAGCCAAGGTGAGTCTGAGATACCAGGGAGATGTCAATGAAGCAGGAAGGTAGGCTCCTGATACTCAGAGGAAAAGTCAGACCTGGAGGGAAACATTAAGAGGTCATCCACAAATAAGTGGTATTTAAACACAGGATGGGATGAGATCATCCAAAAAGCAAGCATGGGTAGAAAAACATAGAGGGACCAGGACTAATCCTCAGAGAACTAATGATCACTAGTTAGGTTAACAGTTGCCATTTTGTTCAGTGCTAACTACCAGCCAGGTGCTGAGTTAAGCAGTTAATATACATTTCCTGGAACCTTCACAACAAGGGACTTCTGGCCCCATTTTGCAGATGAGGATACTGAGGCTCAGGGAAGTAGTAAGTGGCAACTGAAGTGTTTGGAAACCAACAGATGCCACTTCCTACTTGGGAGGAGGGGTTAATCACGCAAGGGTATGGACTCAAGGACCCCAGGATGGTCTCCCCCACACTCGACATCACTCCCGACATTCTCATTCATCCATCTGGTGCACATTGATCAAAGCATCTGCTAAGTGCCAGATTTGAGGTGGGCAGTGGGAATTCAGTAGTGGGTGAGAGAAATACACAGAGCCTCTGCCCTTCGGAGCACAGAAGCATAAAGTCACAGAACAGTAATTATTTAACAAACAAGCCCTCGAAAAATCATATATTACAAATTACCCCAAGTCCAGTGAAGGAAAAGAACAGGGATGGCTCCCTGAGAGAAAAGAACAGAGATACCTACTTTAAATGGAGGAGGGTGTCAGGAAGGACCTTCTCATGAGATGAAGTCCAAGCTGAAGCATGGAAAATGAGAAAGGGTAGACAAATGAAGGGGGACAATGAAGTCAGAGCCGAAGAAATGCAAAGACAAAGTCCCTGAGGTTGAAACTGTCTGGAGTGTTCTAAGAAAGTTACTGGTTGACAATGAGACAGGGGATGGTGGAATGAGTTTTATTCCAAGGGCAATGGGGAGCCATAGAGAATTTTGAGCAAGGGACTGACTTTTGATCCATTTCACAAATATTTGTTGGATGTTTATTGTAAATATGATAGACACAGGTCTAGACACTGAGGATGCTGTATCTGAACAAAACAAAAATCCCACCTTGATATTCTAGAGCTGTGCCACTTAATGTGGTAGACAAAAATGGCCAATTAAATTTACATTAAGAAAAATACAATGAGATCAAATCCAGGAGCCACAGGTCAAGTGCTCAGTAGCAACCTAGTGTCTAGTGTCTGCCATATCAAACAGCTGCATGACTGAGGAAGTTCTATTGGACAGTGCTGCTATGGTAGGAAGAGAGAAAATAAAATAAGTAAATATTTAACAATACATAGATAGTATATCTGATGGTGATGGTAGATTCTTGGATGACAAAACAAAAACAAAAACAGGGAGAAAGGACTTGCCTGTTAGGGTAGATGTTTGCATTTTAATTGGATCATCAGAGAAGGCCTCATAGAGAAGGTGACATCTGAAGGAGGTGAGGGAGGAAGTCATGCAGATATGTGGGGGGAAGTGTTGCTGGCAGAGGGAAGAGCCAGAGCAAGGGCCCTAGGATGAGAGGATGACTGTTGTTTCAAAGAAAGGCAGGGTAGCCAGTGTGCCTGGAGCAGAATGAGAGAAGGTAATATTTGAGAGGTGATGGGGGCAGGATGTGCAGGACCTTGTGGGCCAGGGTGAAAACTTCAACCTTTACTCTGAGTAAGATGGGAGTCATTGGAGAGTTCTGAGCAGAGGAGGGACAGGAGGAGATGGGATATTTTATGTTGTTAATATTTCTCTGGCTGTTTTGTGGAGGATAAATTGTGGAGGGGCAAACACAGAAAAAGGAGTCCAGTGGGGTGCCTACTGCCATAGTCCCGGTAAGAGATAATGCTCCAGACCAAAATGGTAGCAGTGAGGGAGGTGAGAATTGATCACATCCTGGTGAGGCAAGAAACAAAGAGAGTCAAGAATAGTCTCCAAGGTTATTCTGCAAGGATGGAGTTGTCCTTTCCTGAGCTGGAAAGACTGTGAGGGGAACAGACCAGCTAGCTGGTGGTACCACCAGGCTACCCCCATCTCCCATCACGGCCCTTTCCAGAGTCTCAGCTGCAGCCCAAGGGCTCCAGGTAAGACCCAGCCCTTCTCTTTCCCAGGAATCTTCAGGTTTACCTGGGGAAGCACAACCTTCAGCAAAGGGAGAGTTTCCAAGAGCAGAGCTCTGTTGTCCGGGCTGTGGTCCACCCTGGCTACAATGCTGCCACTCATGATCAGGACATCATGCTGTTGCGCCTGGCTAGACCGGCCAGATTCTCTGAACACATCCAGCCCCTCTCCCTGGAGGAAGACTGCTCGGCCAACCACGCCAGCTGCCACATCCTAGGCTGGGGCAAGACAGCAGATGGTCAGTAGGGGGAGGGTGATGGTGAAGCAGGCCCATGGGTGACAGGCTATGGAGGAGGTGGGCTAATAGTGAGGGCCAGTGGGGCAGTGTGTCAATGGGGAGGGTTGACAAATATGGGAGTCAAGCAAAGGAGTGAACAGCCAGTGGAGAAAGTAGACCCATAGGTGAATGGTACAGAGAGATAGGCCATAAGATGAAGGATCAATGAAGAGGGAGGGTCAGTGGGGAGATGCTAATCAAGAAAGAGGCCAAAAAAGGGTGGTGGGGGAGGCCAATGATGGAAGCGGACCAATCAGTATGCACAGATGACCAAAAAGCCATAATGGAGGAGGGACTCATGGAAGAAGATAGATCAATAAAACAGGGAAGCCAGCTGAAAAGATACGAATTGCGAGTACAAGTGGAGTGGAGAGAGCTAATGGGGAGGAACCAACTGAGGAAAGATGAGTGGTCAACAGGAGTCAGTAGAAGAAGGACTGGGGTAGGAAAAAGTCCAGTAGGTCAGCAGGAACCTTGGAAGGTAGGCCCGTGAGTGAAGGGCCAAAAAAGGAAGATGGACTATTGGATGAAGGGCCAATAGGAAGGGAGAATTTATAGTGGAGAGTGGGTTTATTTAGGATATGACCAATGAGGGGGGTGGACCTCTGGAGTAAGGGCCAATAAGAAGGGAGGGCCAATGGGGATAATGCGACTGGTTAGGAAAGGACCAATGGTCAAGTGTTGACCTATCAGGATGAACCAACAGAAAAGAAGGGTCCAATGAAGGATGAAAGGGTGGATGAGGGACTAATTGAAGAGAGACTAGAGGTGAGCTGGGACTACTGAAGAAGTTGGGACTAGTGAAAAAGACAAGTAGAGACAGGGCCTAAGAGAAAGGGCAAACCAATAAGAAATGAGGACTAGTGGAGAAGGGGGCAATTAATGAGGAAGGCAGGCCAATGGGAGGAAAGAATCATGTAAAGAGGGGCCAATCAGGAGCCAGGGCCAATCAGGAGCCAGGGCCAATGGAAATGGGTTTCTATGAATGAAGGACAAATAGGAAGAAGGAAACCAGTGGGAAATAGAGACCAATAGGGGAGAGAGGACTTAACGAGGATGGAAGATCGCTGGGGAGGACCTGGGAAGGACACACTGTGAAGTGATCCTGGCCCTTCTCTCTCTGTAGGTGGTTTCCCTAACACCATCCAATGTGCATACATCCATCTGGTGTCCCATGAGGAGTGTGAGCGTGCCTACCCCAACCAGATCACCCAGAACATGGTGTGTGCCGGGGATGAGAAGTATGGGAAGGATTCCTGCCAGGTGAGGCCAGCAGGACCTTTGGGCTACATAGCCGAGGTCAGAGACGGGGAGAGAGAAACTCACGGACCAAAACAGAGTTTTGCAGAGACATGCTGGGAGAGAATCCCAAGGAGAGAGTCTCAGTTGGACACTCAGAGACACAGCGAGGAATGGGCAGAAATATAAAGGCAGCCAGCAGAGACAGGACATGCAGAGACAAGGAGGGAGATACAGAGATCAAGAACCAGAGAGACACAGTAAGGAGGCAGATGGTGTGAGGGGACCATCCTTCTTCAAACAGGGTGCTGTCTTGTTTGGACCTGACCAAGCTTTGGAGGTGGGGGGACCACACAGGGGGAGAGACAGGGCTCCATCCCCACTCCCAAATACCTCCTTTAACTTGGGGTTTTTTTGTTTGTTTGTTTCCACTTCATCCACTGGGTCTCTCCTATTTATGCCAAAATTTACTCCAGTCCATTGAGGGACCTGAAGAGAGCAACTTGGACACAGAGAAGAGACTAGCACACAAATCCCACTTCTGAAGCTATCTTTTCTCTCCCCGGTTTGGTGGAGATACAGTCGGCACACATACATCAGTGTAGAAGTTTCAGGTATAGAGCAGGATGTAATTCCATAGGTGTGGGAT
Organism: Taxidea taxus jeffersonii; assembly: GCA_003697995.1. Classification (NCBI taxonomy): domain Eukaryota; kingdom Metazoa; phylum Chordata; class Mammalia; order Carnivora; family Mustelidae; genus Taxidea; species Taxidea taxus. Next base: position 5,312 of record RCUC01164759.1, read on the forward strand.
GGTCACCATAGTCCGTCCAGTTAGCGCCCAACATCCCCTGCTGATTCAATAAGAAGGGGAAGCAAAGCAAAGAAACAGATATGAAAAATTTTGGTTCCTTGTGATGAGAGCTCTTAGGATGCACTATCTTAACAAGCTTCCTGGACATTACACAGCGGTGTTGACGATAGTCACCATGCTGTGCATTACACCCCTGGCACTTACCCATCTTGTACCTGGAGTGCCGTTCTCTCTTTAGGTGCCTTTCTCTCTCTTCTTGCCTCTCTATATGTGTATTTACGTATATAAACATAACTATTATATGAATAGATTTATAGAAATAATGCATATGTAATGAAATGTAAAACCATGCACACAACATATTTTATTGTATGTATGTATATGTATATTATATGTATAATATACATATATATTTCTCTCTGTCTCCTCTTCACTCTGCACTTCTGCCTCTCTCCATACCTCTCAGTCTCCCTCCTCCTTCTCCTCCTCCTCCTTTCTCCTCCTTCTTCTTCTTTTAAAGATTTTATCAATTTATTTGACAGAGAGAGAGCACAAGCAGGGGGAGCAGCAGAGGGAGAGGGAGAGGCAGGATCCCCACCAAGCAGGGTGCCCAAGACAGAGCTCTCAGTCTCTGTTCCTAATCTCTATTCTTTTTCTCTTCTCTCCCCACTTCTCTGGATCTTGATGTTCTCTCTATTTCTCCACATTTCTGAGTCTCCCTCAGACTCTCCATCTCCCTGTCTGTGACTGTGTGTGTGTCTATCTGCCTCTCTGTCTCCAAGGCTATCCATCTCTGAGTTTCTCTCCTCCTCCTTCTCTACATGTCTCTGTGTGTCCTTCTGTCTCCCTGTCTGCGTTTCTTTCTTCCTCAAAGATTTTATTTTTTGGGACGCCTGGGTGGCTCAGTTGGTTAAGCGGCTGCCTTCGGCTCAGGTCATGATCCCAGCGTCCTGGGATCGAGTCCCGCATCAGGCTCCTTGCTCAGCAGGGAGCCTGCTTCTCCCTCTGCCTCTGCCTGCCACTCTGTCTGCCTGTGCTCGTTCGCTCTCTCTCCCTCTCTCTCTGACAAATAAATAAATAAAATCTTTTTTTAAAAAAAGAAAAGATTTTATTTTTTAAGTAATCTCTACACCCTACCCAGGGTTCAGACTCACAACCCCAAGATCAAGGTCACATGCTCTACAGACTGAGCCAGCTAGGCAGCCCTGTCACTCTTTCTTTTTCTTTCTGTGTGTTTCTGTATCTGATTCTCTCCCTGTTCCCCACAGGGTGATTCTGGGGGTCCGCTGGTGTGTGGAGACCGTCTCCGAGGCCTTGTGTCATGGGGTAATGTTCCCTGTGGATCCAAGGAGAAGCCAGGGGTCTACACCGACGTCTGCAGATATGGCCACTGGATCCGAAAAACCATTCAGGGCAACTAACCCTGACTTGTGACATCCAACTCTTGACCTATGGCCCCCGCTTGCTGGCTCCAGAATACCCCTGACCAAAACTTTGCCTTCCCCCCACCTGCCTAGACCCAACCCTTAATGCTTAATAAAAGCAGTGACATGACAGTACAAATTCACCCTGGTTTTACCCCAACCCCATCCTTGCATCACTGGGGACAAGTGCGGACGTGGGCTAATGTCTTGCCCCGCCAGTAGGAGACTACAGGAATACACCTTCCAAGCATCTCTCCCTCCTTGGTTATTCAACAGGTTCTACTTCTTCCTACAGAGGAGTGGTCACGAGTCAGGCAAAACCTGAGTTGGAATCCCAGCTCTGCCCTTTGCTAGACCCTTAGGAAGGGCCCCCCTTCCCTGTGCAGATCTTCTCATCTGTAACGTAAGGATAATAATAGTATATTCCTCACGGGGCAGTGGTTGTTTTGGGGAGGATTCAATTTCCGAAACGGGAAACACATCCAACGGTGCTTGGCACACCTCCTTGAGCAATAAAGACTGGATTTTATTCTTAGCAGTGCTTGTTTGCTTTTATCCCACTTCAGCCTCTCTCAAGTCTAGACATTCTTTGTTCCCTTTTGCAGCCCAACTTCATTTCTCCTCCCCTCCAGGAAGACATCTGTGAGTACTCCACCTTGTGCTAGACTTCATGGTGGCTCTTCCCCCCAAACTCCTTCTGTAGCGGTGAAAGAAGTGAGGGGAGAGGGCTGGGAGAGGGGTAGGGGACTGCGTGTGGGTAGGGGACGGGAGAGAAGGTGGGAGAGGGGAGCTGGGACCAGACCCCAAAGGACTTCAGACCCCAGACTGAGAGGATAAAACTTTCTCCTGAGGGCAGTGGGGAGCCATGGAAGGCTTGTGAACAAGAGCAGCGCTGGGACCTTGTAGGGGATGGACCAGGGGAGAGAGATTGGAGGCCAGAGAGGAGGTTGAAGTGATGGTGCAGGGAAAGAAGAGGGCTGAGCTGGGGGTAGGCAGTCTGGAGAAGGAGGCTGCATAGGAGGTCACCGTACGGAGAGGGCTGGGTGGATGACGTTCATAGTCATAGAAGGGACTACCTGTAGAAAGTCCTGGGGGGTGAGAACACCTGCTGTGCCCCAGAGATGGCGAATCACCCAGAATGGTGAAGCTGGAGTTTGAGGTGGGAAAAGTGGGCAGGCAAGAGGAGAGATGGGATGTCACCAGAGAAATGAGGGGAGCAGACAGGCCCGCATGGTCAAGCCCCTGGCTTCTGCATGCTCTCCGGGCTGCTTCCACAGACGTGCACCACACATGACCCCTAACTGATGTACATGCCTCTATCCCAAGCCCCAGGGCTGTCCCTGTCCTCAGAGAAGCCTTCTTCTCTACAACCTGCCCTGCATCATCTGTGAGGAAGGCAAAATAACCTCTAAGCCAGGGGTCCTCCCAGCAAAGCAAGTGGGACCGTTAGGAGCTCCCAGAAAGAGAGAGGGGGAAAAGACGGCCCTACATGGAGGCTGGGTTTAAGAGCAGAGAAATATTCAGGAACAGAGGGAGAATCAGAAACAACAATTCATTTGTTTTGATATTTATTGCAACCTTATTTTGCCCAGCACAGCCTAGAATGAAATGGGACATCATTAAACAGAGCAACAGCTAGATGTTCTACGTCAGTCGTGTGTCATTCTGTGATGGGAGAGTTACATGGTCTGAAGACAGAGAGAGCGTTTCATTTTTTTTTTAATATTTTATTTATTTATTTGTCAGAGAGAGAGGGAGAGAGAGAGAGCGAGCACAGGCAGACAGAGAGGCAGGCAGAGGCAGAGGGAGAAGCAGGCTCCCTGCCGAGCAAGGAGCCCGATGCGGGACTCGATCCCAGGACGCTGAGATCATGACCTGAGCCGAAGGCAGCCGCTTAACCAACTGAGCCACCCAGGCGCCCCAGAGAGAGTGTTTTAAAAGAACAAAGTCTCTCCGTTGCAAAGATCTTCAGATCTGGAGAAAAAGCACGTGTCTTAAGAACCAAAGCAAGGTGAAAGTTGGTCAAGACACATGATGGGAGGGAGTTGCTGATCTTTATGTGTATGTGGAAATACTAAGTCATGTGAATGGCCCGCCTTGACCAACCCCTTCTAAAGGTTTTGGATGGTAAATAGGGCCATGAAATGCACCAGAGTCACCAGGAGGAACCAGTCAATGAATGTCCAGAGCAAAATCAACTTCAGTTCAGTAAGAGAGAATTACCTTCTTTAATGGATACAATGAGTCACACTTACCTAGTACATGACAGGCACTGGTCTCAGGGTTTTATCTATAAACTCATTTAATCTCATAGCACACCTATGGACCAAGCGCCGCCATTGTTCTGACGTTAGGGATGGGGAAACCAAGACACAGAGAGGCTCCATGATTTGCCCAAAGTTTCACAGAGAGCAGGTGGCCAAGCTGGAGGTTGAATGTTAGGGGATCGGCGCCAGAGTCTCAGTTCCTGACTGCTCGGCTATGAGGTAGCTTTCTTTCAAGTCTGGTATCTTCTCAAGTTGAAGCATAGACATGTTTAAAGGCTTCACATGAATCTTTTTTTCTTTTTTTACGGATTTTTTATTTTTTAAATTTTTTTATTTTTTTTATTTTTTTGAAGATTTATTTATTGATTGATTTGACAGACAGAGACCACAAGTAGGCAGAGAGGCAGGCGGAGAGAGAGGAAGGGAAGCAGGCTCCCCGCTGAGCAGAGAGCCCGATGCAGGACTCGATCCCAGGACCCTGGGATCATGACCGGAGCCGAAGGCAGAGGCTTTAACCCACTGAGCCACCCAGGCACCCCTGACATCATACCAAATTTATAGCCCGTGTTGGGGTACTTGAAAGACTATCATGTTGATCATATTTGCAAATGTAATATGTCTAGATGCATAAATTTACCTAAATGTTCTGGGAGGTCTGTCTGAAACCTGAAGGGCTTCCAGAAGAGAATGAATGTGTCAGGGGCACCTGGGTGGCTCAGTTGGTTAAGCATCTGCCTTTGACTCAGGTCATTTTCTCAGGGTCCTGGGGTTGAGCCCCGTGTTGAGCTCCCTCCTCAGCAGTGAATCTCCTTTTCCCTCTGCCCCTACTCCTCCTTGTGCGCGCGCGCTCTCTCTCGCAAATAAATAAATAAAATCCTTTAACAAATAGAAATGTAGTTTGAAAATGTTTGAAGCGGGCGCCTGGGTGGCTCAGTTGGTTAAGCAACTGCCTTCAGCTCAGGTCATGATCCCAGAGTCCCAGGATCGAGTCCCGCATCGGGCTCCCAGCTCCATGGGGAGTCTGCTTCTCCCTCTGACCTTCTCCTCGCTCGTGCTCTCTCTCACACTCTCTCTCTCTCTGAAATACATAAATAAAATCTTTTAAAAAAATTAAAAAAAAAAAGAAAATGTTTGAAGAGACTTAATTAATCTTGTTTGTAAAAGAGACCAAACACTATGGTAAAGACCTATCTGGAGGAAAGAGGCATATCTAGAATTAAAAGGGTTGTAAGCCAGCCTTGAAAGATTGCAGAAGAAGTGGGATGTTGGATTTGTCACTTCCTCGTGTGCCATACGAATAGCAAGTAATCCCAACAAGCCTCAGAGCACTGTTTCCCCCTGTACCCTGAAACCAGCCTAAGGGCTCCAAAACCTCTGGTTGGTCAGGTCCCAGGTTACAGAAGTGAGCAATTCAGCTCAGTTCTGCCCTCAAGGAATGTGAGTCCTATGAGGACTGCAGCATCGCGAGGAGTCCTTGTCCGTTTTGTTCACAGGTGGATCTCAGTCTGGCACACAGCGGGTGCTCAGGAGATAGGGGTTGAGTGAGTATTTGGCTCCACGTCCCAGAGGGTCAGAAACTTGAAGACACAGGTAGGGATGAATTCAGAGAGTCGGGGCCAGACAGAAAGGAGAACTCGAATGGAGAAGAGGTTGGGAGAGGCAGCTCCAGATGGCCCGGGATTGGTGAGATGAAAGCCACCTTTTGGGATCCCCACCCAGTGGCCCATTTCCCAAAGGGCCAGGAGCCACCCACCCCCTATCCTGGCCTCTTGGCCTCTTTCCTCATCAACAGGTGGCCTGCCCAGCCCTCTCACCCACACCTGACTGCACCAGCCCAGCCAAGTCCTTGGCAGGGGGCCCCCAGAATGAATCCCTACCCCTTTATGCCCTGTGGCCCCAGCCCCAGGGTGAAGGGCAAGAGGGAGGATGAGGGGATCCCTTTGGCAAAGTGGCCTGAATCTCCTCTACCCGCAATGCAAGGCAAGGGAGACAGAGAGACACAATGATGCAGAGATGCGGATACTTGGAGCCTGTGATGGGGGTGGGGGGAGGGACAGAGGGACAGAATGGTACAGATGCAGAGACAGAAACAGAGGGAGACTGGGAAGGATAGAGTCACAGGGGAAAGAGAGGTAACAGAGGAGGAAAGATACAAGAGAGACTCTGAGGCATAGAGACAGAGATCGAGAATCACAGACACATAAAGGGAGTGATGGATATGCTTCCTGTTGGTGGTGATGTGTGTCAGAACTCATCAAATCCTACACATTAAATGTGCACAGCTTATTGTACCCCGATTCCACCTGAAAGCTGTAAAAAAAAGAAAGGCAGAGGAGAAGTAAAGGAAAGTAAGACCAGAATCCTAAGGTCCATTTGATATATGCACCATTCAGAACCATTAAAAAGAAAGAGAATCAGGAGACACAGGTAAAGGGCAAGGGTTAGAGACACAGAAAAACAGAGAGGGAGGGGCAGAGAGACAGATGAGTTGAGACGCAGGGAGAGAGACAAGACCAAGGGTGGGGAGAGAGACCCAAAGCAAGATACTTGGTGGGCACGTCTCATGTTGAGAGACTTAGAACGATTCCGAGGGAAGCAAACACAGAGAAAGAAGGCTGTAAGAGTTTGAAAAAACAAAGATGGGAAGATGATAAAGTGGGCCGGAGAGATGCAGAATGAGTGAAGGACACAGAAAATAAAGAAAAATCCAGTTATCAAGAAGACGGCCCAGAGCTGGTGAGAAGCATGAGCTCAACGCTGGGGGAAGGGGGTTCAGGGCTGGGTGGGCCAGCCAGGCAGAGACCCCTTCCCAACTCCCCCCCACCCCCCTCCCTGCCAGGGAAGTAGGGAGTGGCCTTCAGGACAGGGTGGGGGGTGCTCTGGGGGCGGAGGTGGGGGGAAGCAGGAGGAGTGATTGTTGAGGCCTGGCAGGGCGCCTCACTCCCTGGGAATGTGCCCCGGGGATCAGTGGGTGGTTATAACTCAGGCTGAGTGCCCAGAGCCGAGGAGGAGGTGGCTGCAGGACGGCACAGACCTGAGAAGTCTGTGGCTGAGCTGGGAGCTGGTTCCCCACCCCCCTACCTGGGGGACTCGGCAGGTGAGGCCTGGGGAAGACCACAGGGACTGGTGTCTGCGTCTTGGATGCACCCCTACTCTCTCTTTATCCTCCCTCATTGCGTGACTGGAGGGGGCTGGATGTCTGCTCCTTTGAAGTCTATAGTCTCTGGGTTGGGGGGTAATTCCCTTGTGGTTCCTTTCTGCCCTAGGAAATGGGGCAGGGAAGGAAAGGAGGTGGGGTAAGGGCCTCCCAGAATCATCCCGGCCTCCCTGCCCTCTGTCCTCCCCACAAGGTGCAGTGGCCATGGCTCCAGCAGGACACCCCTGGATGTGGATGGCCGGTGCCCTGATCACAGCCCTGATGATGGGGGTGACAGGTAACCAGAAGCCCTGTTGTGTCCCTGTAGACTAACTGGGTGGGCTATGGGTGACTCTCTGAGGGACATTGGAGTGTTGGTCCCATGGGAACTCTGTGTGATGGGGTATGGCTCTAGGACTGGGTGACTGTGAGTCGGTGTCCTTATTCACATTCAGAGGATTGTGCGTGGCTGTGTGCCTGTCACTGTGTGTGTGTGGGGGGGTGCCTTTCCCCATATCAAGTGACTGCCTGCAACAGGTGCACTAGCTTGGAGGCTGTGTGTCCCATTGTGTGACTGGGCGAGTGTGCGTTTAGGATCATGTGTGGCTCAATGTCTGTGCAGGTAATTGTACGCCCATTATGTGTGTGGCTCTGTGTGGCTGAAGGTATCTGGAGTCCTTGTCCCTGTGTCACCGGATTGCGTGTCACAAAAGTGCTTTTTAAGGTGAAAATGCATGGCCAGGTGCGCGCAGGTAACGGTTTGGGGCTGTGGGATTGCGGCTGAGTGCGGGATTATGTGGGGCTCGACTTGGGCTGTGAGACCGCTTGAGGTTCTGTGTCCAGGTGATGGTGACCGTGTGTTTATAGGGGACTGTCTGTGTGATGGGGCGGCTGCGTGGGTGGAGCTTCCATCTCTCCCCTAAGGGATTGCGTGCCTGTCACTTCAAGATGGTGGCTGTGTGAGGAGGGATGATTCCAGGTCACTTACTGCTGGGCTTACGGAGCGTAGTGTTGTTACCATGCCAACGTGCCTGTGTGCAGGAGAGCCTGTGCTGGTCTCTAAAGGGACGCATACCCGTACCGCAGACACTGTGTGGGTGCGCGAGACCTTGTGAGGCTGCGGCCAGTGCAGGCGCTTGGGAAGTGTGTGCACCATGAGACCCAACCGTGCCTGGAGCTACCCGGGTGGAGACGATGTGCATCTCTCATGCAACTGTGTGCGTGCTTATCTGTGACAACAGTTGTGTGCGTGCTTCCCGGATGTGCGCACCAGGGCTCGGCGTCCATGGGTCATCAGCAAGGGTATGAAGGAGTGGATAGACTATGGGGGGTGGCGACGGAGTGGGGTACCTGTGTCTGTCTGTGGGTATTGCCAGGAGGATTCAGGAGGTAAGTCCGTGTTGGAGAATTCAAAATCAGTCCTACTTTCTGTCGCCACAAGGCCCCTCTGGCTGAGCACTTTCCTGGTCCTGTTCCCCCAACTCTCCCTCCGCCCAGGGGCTCTGACTCTGACCCCTTTTGTCCACCACACTGCTAGTCCAGACTTTATCCAGACAGGGTCCCCTTGGGCGTGCACCCCCCACCCTGCAAGCCAGGCCCCACCTACATGGCTCTCCAGGTTTGGGGTCACGGCCCCTTCTGGTCCTGTCTGCAGCGCCTAGAACCCAGTCCCTACCTCCTTGCCCGAAGTCAGGGCTCTTTCTAGACTCCATCTCTCCACGTGACCCTGGCCTCTCAAACTGCCCCTTCCAGCCCTGACCTCATTCGCTGAGAACTGACCACAGTTCTTGAACCAAGGTCCCACCACGAAAGCCCTGGTCACTGGTCCATTCTCAGGCTCCCCTCCCTGAACCTTGGCTCCGCCCCTGGGATTGTCCAACTTTACCTTCTTGGCCCCGCCCACTGAGCTCTAGCCACTCCCAGGAACCTTGAGGTGCAGTCAGAGTCCAGTAAACCACCTGATCCTGGACTCTGTCCTTGAGTTCTTTTTTTTTTTTAAGATTTTATTTATTTGACAGACAGAGATCACAAGTAGGCTGAAAGGCAGGCAGAGAGAGAGAGAGAGAGAGAGAGAGGAGGAAGCAGGCTCCCCCCTGAGCAGAGAGCCGGATGTGGGGCTCGATTCCAGGACTCTGGGATCACGACTTGAGCCGAAGGCAGAGGCTTTAACCCACCGAGCCACCCAGGTGCCCTGTCCTTGAGTTCTAAGCCTTGCCCTTCTTCATAGGTTTCAACCTTAGACTCCAGACCCCGCCCCTAAAGTCCTGGTCCCGACCCCCTCCTCAATATAAGAGTCTTTCAGGGAGTGAAACGAGCTCTGGCTGGTTCCACCTCTTGGATCTAAGACCCACCCGCTGACCCCAAGCTCCGCCCTGATCCCAAGCTCCGCCCTGACCCCAAGCTCCGTCCTGACCCCAAGCTCCGCCCTGACCCCAAGCTCCGCCCTGACCCCAAGCTCCGCCCTGATCCCAAGCCCCGCCCTTTTTCTGACCCCAGAACCTGTTCTTGCAAGTGATGCTACCTCCTGCGACAACCCCTCTGACCCTGGGCCCTCTGGAAGCACCCGGGACATCGGAACTGGGTCCCAGGAGGACACCAGGGCAGACGAAGGCAGCAGCAGCCGCATTGTGAATGGGACCAACTGCGAGATGCACGCCCAGCCGTGGCAGGGTGCGCTGTTGCTGCAGCCCAACCAGCTCTACTGTGGGGCCGTGCTGGTGAACCCGCAGTGGCTGCTCACAGCGGCCCACTGCCGGAAACCGTGAGTGGGGCTCCAGGAGCAGGGCTGGACAGGGCAGGGGCGGCGGGAGGGGCTCGCCGGTGAGAAAGGATGGAGCTGGGGTGGCGAATGGGGTTACGCTGGGGAGAGGATGGTGGTAGGGGTGGGAGTTAGAGATGCGGCGGATTGGGGGTGAGGAGTGCATATGTTGAGTGGTTTGGAATGGAGATGTGATTCAGAGTGGCTTTGGAGTTTGGAGTGGGGGAGGGTGGAGACGAAAATGGTGCTAGGATTGGAAATAGCTCTGGGAGTGAAGATGGGGTTGGGTTAGCTTTATGAATGGCACTGGCGATGGCTGGATTTGGAGTTGGGAATGCATGTATTGATGGTTTGAGGGTGGGTGAAGAATTAGGGCTAGGATGGGGATGGGAATGGGTTGGATTTGGAGCTGGGCATGCGTCTGCTGCTGGTCTGGAATGGAGATACCATTAGGAGAATTGGAGATGGGTGGAGACACATGGGGATGGGTTAGGGCTGAGGGCGGGAATGGATGTAGGATTGAGGATGGGGTTGAGATTAGAGTTATGGTGGGTGGGAGGGGGTTGGATCAAGGTTGGGAATGCAGATGTGGTGGTTTCTGTGTGGGGAAAGGATTCGAGTTGGGATGGGATGGGATGGGGTGAAGTCAAGGTTGGGACTGCATTGGGGTGTACTCAGCACTGAATATGGGCATAGGGATCAGGGTTGCTAATAATCTGCCCTACCTTCTTTAGATTTTACAGAATTCGCCTCGGCCACCATTCCCTGTCACCCATTTATGAAACTGGGCAGCAGTTGTTCAAAGGGATCAAATCCATCCCCCATCCTGGCTATGCCCATCCCGGCCACTCCAATGACCTCATGCTCATCAAACTGAACAGAAAAATTCGTGAGACTCAGGCTGTTAAACCCATCAAGATCTCCCCCCACTGTCCCACTGCTGGGACCAGTTGCTTGGTTTCTGGCTGGGGAACAACCAGCAGCCCCCACGGTGAGCATCCAGATCCCTCTTGATGCCCACCCATGTCTGCCTTCTCCCCCTCTCTGCCTCTGAGCACTGCCCCTCTCCATCTTTCTCCGTTGCTCACAGTGGCCTTGCTCTGTGTGTTTCTGGCAGTTAAATTCCCCAAGGTCCTCCAGTGCTTGAACATCACTGTGCTAAGTGCCGACAGGTGCAGGAAGGCCTATCCAGGACAGATAGATTCCACTATGTTCTGCGCTGGCGATGAGGCGGGAAGAGACTCCTGCCAGGTAAGGCTCAAGACTCCGGCATTCATGCAGCAGATATACACCCCGAGTGCCAAGTGTGTAACTTGAAACCTTGCTAAGTGCTGGGAACACAGTCCTGTCCAGTAGAAACATAATATGAGTCATACATGTCATTTCAAATTTTCTAGGTGCTACATTTTATTTGATTATTTTAAAGATTTTTATTTATTTATGAGAGAGAGAGCCTGGGCGCACGCATGTATAAGCAGGGGGAGGGGAGGAAGGAGAATCAGAATCCCTGCTGAGCAGGGACCCACCCCTATGCATGGCTCAATCCCAGGACCCTGGCTGGGATCATGACCTGAGCCAAAGGCAAATGCTTAGCCAACTGAGCCACCCAGGCGCCCCTAGTAGCTACATTTTAAAAAAGTGAAAAAGAGAGGCGCCTGGGTGGCTCAGAAGAACTTGTGATTCATGATCCCTGGATTGTGAACTCAAGCCCCATGCTGGGTATAGAGATTATTTAAAATGAAATACAAACTAAAATTATTTTTAAAACTCCAATGGTCAAGAAAATGCATAAATAAGGTAATTTCAGAGAATGATAAGAACTATGCAGAAAATAAAACATAGTTTTATGATAGGGAGTGATGAGGGACAATATTCAAAAAGGTGGTTGGAAGGGCCTCCTCCAAGAGGTGGGCAGAGACTGAATGACACAAAGGAGCCAGCCTTGCATAGGTTAAAGGAAAGAAAAACTTGCAAAGGCCCTGCAGCAGGGAGGAGTTTGGCTCGCTCAAAGAACAGAGAAAGCCGGAGTGTTTCGGAGACTGGGTGGGGGGAATGGACGCAGCAAGAATTGAGCCTGGGGAGATGGGTGGGGTCCACGTTCAACAAACATTCCTTGACTCCCAGTACAGAGCTTCTCTCTTCTCTGTGTCCTCATGGAAGCTCTATCTGTTGAGGAGACAGAAATTAAAATTAAACTGTTGCAGGGATCAGGACCCTCCCCTGTATTCAGGCCCTGAAGGGTTCTAGAAGGATGTAAATTAAGGTGCTCTCTGCTGGCAGGACAAACAGTTCAGTAATATTGGCAATTAGTAAGTAAGCTATGGCCTCGGGCAGCACTCCTGTCCCACTCTGATGGCTGGGAAAGGACCCCTCCCCGCAAATTTTACAACCCTGAGGATTATAGCAAGTTCCCAATGTCATCTCTGTCCCCACCCAATATGGAAATACACACATCTGGACAGAGGAGTGGGTGGAGGGATTTTTATCAGAAGAAAGCACACCTAATTCAAGTGTCAGCATTTTTTAAAAAGATTTTTATGTTTAAGTAATCTCTACCCCCCACGTGGGGCTCGAAGTCGACCTCAAGATGGAGAGGCAGGCGGTCCACCGACTGAGCCAGCCAGGTACCCCTCAAATGTCAGCATTTAAAACCATTTCACGGGACGCCTGGGTGGCTCAGTGGGTTGAGCGGCTCCTTCGGCTCAGGTCATGATCCCAGCGTCCTGGGATCGAGTCCCACAGCGGGCTCCTTGCTCGGCGGGGAGCCTGCTTCTCCCTCTGCCTCTGCCTGCCTCTCTGTCTGCCTGAGCTCGTGCTTCCTCTCTCTCTCTCTAAAAAATAAATAAATAAAATGTTTTAAAACCATTTCACTTTCCTGAAGCAAGCTTAGGAAACAAGCCAAGCTCGTTTTTCAATTTGCAGACCCCAGTTAGCTTTTCATACCAGCATGTGGCCAGGGTGTGGCCACTCAGAGCAAAAAGTAATAACAACACTAATACTATAATAATAATAACACGGGACCCTGCTTTATGTGGTTCCCGTACATCAGCTCATTAGCTCACGTAGCCATTATTATTAGCTCTATTTTGCCGATGAGGAGCCAAGCTCAGGGCAGTTAACGAACTGCCTCTCAGAGGAAACTCTGCAGGGATATTAAACGAAATATAATGAGAAAAATTAAACTCCAAGAAAGTTGAAATTCAGAGATGCAGGCAGTCTCTTTTGCCTTGAAGTATTGTCTGCTAATAGCGAAAGAAGTCGGGCTCTGGATTTCTTTATAACTGACACTAGCATCTTGCATAAACACACGTAAGAAATGACAGTAAAGAGTGGTGAGTATTATTATAGGAGAGTAGCTGCAGGAGTTTGGGGAGCTAAGGATGGGCAACCCAAAGAAGCACTCCTCAACCTGCCTCCCACCCCTCAAGGGAGATATGACAATGCCTGGTGATAGTTTTGGTTATCACAGCTGTGCCTGGGGGAGGAAGGCAGTGACTGGCATGTAATGCATAGGGGTCAAGGATGCTGCTGAATATCTTCCAATATGTAGGACGACTGCCACAGCAAAAAATGATCTGGCCCCCATGTCAGTGGTGCCGAGGATGAGAAAGCCCCATGTCTCAGGGGCCAAGAGCTGCCTCTCTGCAAAGGGGAGGTGTAAGACATGTGTGCTCAGTAGGAGAAATGCAGTGTTCAAAGGTTGGACTAGAGAAAGTCAAATAGGGACAGGGAGACCCAGTGAGGGAGACACACAGAAGAGGTGGCATTGGGTAGAGAGGGCAAACGGAACTTCTAAAGGTGAGACTTACAGGGAAATGTTAACATTTCCTCTCTCTCTGTCTTTGTGTCTCTTCACCTCTCTATTTTTCCCACCTCTATGTCTCTATCTCTTGCCACCGTGGCCCTTCTTCACCTGTGTGTCTCCCTTCTTCCACCTCCCCACAACTCCGCCTCTCTGAACTCCTTTCTCCTCCACAGGGTGATTCCGGGGGACCTGTGGTCTGCAATGGCTCCCTACAGGGCCTCGTGTCCTGGGGAGACTTCCCCTGTGCCCAGCCAAACAGACCTGGCGTCTACACCAACCTCTGCCAATTCACTAAGTGGATCAAGGACACCATTCAGTCTAACTCATGAGACATCCCAGGACCCAGCATTCTGGTGTGCCCCCCCCCCCACTGCCATCATGACTCCTGCAGGGACCATGACACTCCCTCCACACCCCTGTTCCTTCCTGAGGATGTTGGGGTTGTTAATCTCTCCGGCCCCTCCCCAAGTCTCCTGGAATCAGGGTCCCCCTTCCCCAGCCCTGGGCTGACCCTGTCTTTCTAGACAGGTCCTAGAGAGAGTTCCCCAGAAAGACCTAGGTGAGGGCTGCACCTCAGGCTCCCCCATGCTTCCTTCCTCAGGCCCAGAGGCTATCCTTGTTCGGCAGCTATGACCCAAATTTGGTCCCAGAAATAAAGCGTCTGAGAAGTGAGCTCTGTATGTGGTGTCCCCCATTCACTGAACGACCGGGCAGCGAGGAACAAGTCACTTCTTCCCTCTGCACGACTGCGTTTGCTCTTTGGGGGTATTTCACCTGCAAAAAACAGAGATCCACTCAAGCTGCTTTGCATTTTCTTCACAAATGTTGATTATTTTGTGCCAGGAAGTTTCCAGATGCTGAGACACTACAACAGGCAAAACAGAACAATTTCCTGCCTCACAGAGCTCCTGTTCTCCTAGGGGAAGGCAGACAGTAAAGAGGTGGATAAATACATTATATACAATATGTATAAAATGAGCACAGAGCAGAGGAAAGAGGGGGAACAGGCCTATTTATATAGGATGGTCAAGAAGGGTGTGGGAGGGCAGTATGACCCCTCACCCATGCCCCCAAGATGTCCACAGCCTAATCCCTGGAACCTGGGAATATGTGGCTTTATACAGCAATGAGAGTTCACAGATGTGATTAAGGATATTGAGATGGAGAGATGATCCTGGACTTTCTGGGTAAAACCGTTATAACCCCAAGGGTCCTTATAAGAAGGAGTGGGGTGGGGGGCACCTGAGTGGCTCAGTTGGTTAAGCATCTGCCTTTGGCTCCCGTCATGATTCCAGGGTCCTGGGATTGAGCCCGGCATTGGGCTCCCTGCTCAGTGGGGAGTTTCCTTCTCCCTCCTTCCTGCTGTGCTCTCTGTTGCTATCCTTACCCTCTCACTCAAATAAATGAATAAAATCTTAAAAAAGAGAAAAAGAAAGAGTTGGGGGGTGGGTAGTGGGAATGAGATTGAGGCTGGAAGATGCTGCTAATTTTGTTCTGAAGATGAAGGCAGGGGCCATGAACCCAGGAATATGGGTGGTCTCCAGGAGCTAGAAAGGGCACAGGAATGGATTCTCCCTCCTAGCCTCCAGAATAATTCACCCCTGCCTGTTCAGGTCTTTATTTTAGCCCAGTGTGGCAACACTTGGAACTTCCGTCCTCCAGAACAATAAGAGAGTAAATTAATGTTATTTTAAGACACCAAGTGTGATCATTTGTTTCAGCAGAAACTAACATCAAGGGCCTCTGGGAGGAGGTGACATTTGAGCTGACTCCTACGGAATGACAAGTGGCTAGCCCAGTGAATTTCTGGGGGCTCAGTGTTCCAGACAGAAAGACAGGGCAAAGGCTCTGATATGGGGACCGGGGGGCATTTCCCAGGAATGGAAAGAAGACCAATGTACCTCAAACCTCTTGGTTTTCCCTAAGAGACTGGGAATTTCTGTGTAAGAAGATCATTTGCCTGCTGGTGGAGGACACAGCAGAGCTGCTTTTTGGCCAGAGAAAAGGGAGGTCGGTTATCAAAAGAATATCCAAGACTTGGGACACGCTGATGTCAGCCCAGAAGCAGCTAGCTGCCTGTGGGATCTCTCTTGCTTGCTTTCCCGCAGTGTTCTTTCTTTCACATCTCCCTCTTCTCATTTTCTCCAAGGGGCATCCTCTATTTCCTCCTCAGATTTGGGGGGCATGTGGCCTACAATAGCACCCCCCATAACTAGCTCCAATTACTGGCATTTCTTCAGTCCTGACTGGCTGCCTGTGGGTCAGGTGTTGTCTGGGTCCAATCAGCTGTGGCCAAAGAGGGTGGAACCCTGAACCCCTCTCACCCCCCTTTCACCAGCTGTCGTGGGCAAGGCAGTGCCCCTAATAAGGCTGTGGGCATGGAGTCAATGAAACAGGACTGAGTGACCTCTTAAACAGTCGTCCTCTTTCTGGACCTCAATTTTTCCATCCATAAAATGAAAGGATTACAATGTAAAGATCTTCACACGTGGACTCAACCCCAGAGATACACAGAAAAGTCACTCCAGGGAATATCTTGGAAATAGAACATTTTCTTTTTAGCTCTAGGAGCAATGTGGTGTTTGAAGTAGCAACTTTGAGATCGAGAGTCACATGGCTCTACTAACTGAGCCAGCCAGGTGCCCCAGAAATGGAACATCCTAGGAGAGGAATTACATTAGGGAATTTTATCAGTAACAAAACTCACCAAATTAAAAGTGACTTACACAGGGGTGCCTGGGTGGCTCAGTGGGTTAAGCCTCTGCCTTCTGCTCGGGTCATGATCCCAGAGTCCTGGGATCGAGCCCCACATCGGACTCTCTGCTCAGCAGGGAGCCTGCTTCCTCCTCTCTCTCTGCCTGCCTCTCTGCCTACTTGTGATCTCTCCCTCTCTCTGTCAAATAAATAAGCAAAAGTCTTTAAAAAAAAAAAAGTGAGGGACGCCTGGGTGGCTCAGTTGGTTAAGCGGCTGCCTTCGGCTCAGGTCATGATCCCAGCGTCCTGGGATCGAGTCCCGCATCGGGCTCCTTGCTTGGCAGGGAGCCTGCTTCTCCTCTGCCTCTGCCTGCCTCTCTGTCTGCCTGTGCTCTCGCTCTCTCTCTCTCTCTAACTAATAAATAAATAAAATCTTTAAAAAAAATAAAATAAAAATTTTTTAAAAAGTGACTTACATAATAAGGACCTTTAGTATTTCACATAACAAGAAACTCAAAGCGAGGACAGTTACATGGTCAGTGTGATGTCTTAAATGTCATGAGGTCACTAGGAGTCCAGGCTCTTTCCATCTTTCTTCTGTAACATTCTCTGCATTCTTTCATGCACTCGATAATATACTAAGTCAGGTAATATTCTAGTCACGTGGGATAGAGTAATTAACAAAACAGATTTTTAAAAAATATCTGCCTTCCTTCAGCTTACATCTTAGAAAGGGGAAGAATATATGTCTTATTTTTTTCTTCAGGCTTGTAACCTCTTGGGTATAAAAATGGCTGCCACTGTTCCAGCCATCACGTCTGGCACAACCTTGACAAAAGGCAGGAAGGAGAGCTTCTCCTAGCAGAGCTTTCTTCATAAGGAAAGAAAGTCCTTCTCCAGAGTCCCTCTCTAACTTCCCCATCTCTCCCTCTCCCTCTCTCTCTCTCTCTCTCTCTCTCTCTCACACACACACACACACACACACACACACACACACACACACCTGCTTCTGCAGACTTCTCTTTGGGCCTCAATGGAAGAGAGATGCCCACTGCTGCAAGAGAAACTGGAAAAATTGTTTTCTGGTATTTTCATTCTCTATTGTGTCTATAGTCTTTGTCCAGAAAGAGGAGAGGGTGAGAACTGGCCTTTGGGTAGACAGTCAATGTTGTGAAGAAAGAAGATACTAATTATTGATGTAATGATACTCATCATCATTACCTCTCTTGAGCTCAACTCCTCACAACAATTTGGGGGGACATTCTACAAAGGTTGGGGTGCCAGGGTTGGGGCCATTGACCTCGCCAAAGATTCATGTCTTCTTCTTGGTGGTCTAAGATAAATCTAAGATTAATATCCAGTGTGCAGTGACAGATGTGCACTTAGCCCAGCTTCAACTGCTCTCTGCAAGCAAGTACAAGATGGGTGGTGGGGCAAATAATACTGACGTGATGGCAGGTGACACAGAGAGTTCAAAGTTAGAATAGTAAATAATTAAACGTTAGAGTATTGGAAGTCTAGACTAGAAAAAGTCTAGAATAGAGCAGAATGCTATCTGAGGGGCAATCTTGAGTACATTCTCCAAAATGATGCTGTTAGTCAATCTGCTTTTGGCAACAAGAGAAAATTTATACTGTCTTAAATAGGTTTTGACTTTGCATGCCAAAGTCATGTCCATACAGGTAAGGACAACTCCGGGCAAGAGAATGTCTTGTCTCCAATTCCACTTCCCTTGGCTTCTCTTGGTTCTCCTTCATGTGGGCTCATCATCATCCTCAAGATCAAGGACTGCAGTGAGCGTGTTCTGGAGAAGGATGACACTTTTCCAGAGACGGACCCCGCAGAATTCCCTTCATTCTTATTGGTCAGAATTGGGTCACATGTTCTTTCCTAAACCAATTACAGGCCAGGGGAAATGGATTGACATGGTTGATTTGCAGGGTTATTTTCTGGGTTATTTTCTGAGACTGAGCTCAGAAAGTCTCCTGAGTAGTGTAGGCTTGAGGAAAGGGGCTGCTCCCTGAATAAAAGGAAGATTCAAGAAGAAGAGAAAAATGGATGGTGGGTAAATAGCCAAGGGTGTCTGTGTAGGTAGGCATCCTCTTAGAAATATTTAAAATGAACTTTTCAGTGAAGTATGATGTACAAACAGAAAGGTCTTATCATAAATATTATAAAATACCATATAAAATATACTTAAATATAAATATATATTGTATATAAATATAAATATATATAAAATAAATACTAAAATATTTATGGTATAAAATACCATAAATATCACAAACTCAATAAAGACATTCTTGTAACCAGCACCCAGATAGGGCCACAGGATCTGACAAGCTCCCTAGAAGATCTTCTAGGGGGTCCCCCTGCAGTCACTGCCCCCCGCCAAGTGTAGTGACTTTTCAGGCTTTTATTACCATTCTTTGGTTTTGCCCATTTATAAACTTTGTATGAATAAATGTAAATTTATTTATATAGATTTATGGAAACATGTATAAATAAAATCACACAATGCATTACCTTGTGTTTGACTCGTTTTGCTCTGTATTATATTTGTGTGCTTCATTCAGATTTTTGTCTGTAGTTGTAAATGTCCCCTTCTCATTACAGCCCTGTATATTTTTCTGTAAATGTACTCCAATTTATTGACCCATTTTTACCATAAATGGGCATTTGGGAGTTTCTAGTTCCTTCAACAATTTTAAAGGCAGTATGCTGATCTAACAGCTCCCAAAGCTATGGCGAAAATTCAGGAGAAGCAGTGTGCTTGACACAGCCTTTCCAAACTGCTCCCTCCCCTCCTTCTTCCTCCTGCTGGCAGAACCTGGAAGAATCCTGGGTCAGGTTTTGGCTCAAGGGTGAGCAGGAGATCAGAAGGTAGGTGTGTGGACCAGGGGCAGAGATAGATGTGTTGACTTGTTGTGATCTTATCTGACTCAGCACAGGGCAGTTTGGGCAAAATTGAGATGTACCTGTTGATTACCACACAAACCCAACTATTGCTCAGGGTGGCATGTAACCTGGATAAAGATGTTTACCCTCCTTGTGGGTGGCCATGTGATCCAGTTCTAACCATAAGTTGTAAGCTGAAACCTAGTGGCTGGGTTTCCCTGGAAGTTTCTGTTTTGCCGATAAAAGGGTGGGCGTTATGTTTGGACCTTACTCTCCTGCCTGGAAGTGAACCAGCCACTTTGCACTATAAGGATGGAAGCCACAGGATAAATATGGGGCTGCAAGAGGCAAAAGGAAGCCCACACTCTTCATGACTTGCTGAAGCCCCGGCTCCAGGCACACACTCCCAACGTCGAGACATGAAAAAGAGAGAACAAAACCTCCAGCATCTGGGCCACTGTAGTTGGTTTTAAGTATGCTAATGAGGAGAAATGAAGTTTCTAGGAACAAAAACTGAGCTAAGACACTGTGCAGATTTTACTGGGCAGGTTCGGCTTTCTCTTCCTGGATGAGGATGTGCTTTTTCAGTACGAAGCCTTGCTCCAGAACCAGGAGGAAACAGATGTCAGCAAATGGTTCCTGTCAAGGGTGGAGAGGACCAGTGTATTTCCTGCGTGGTGATGTAAGTGGTGAGGAGAACAGGCTGGTGCTGATGCAAGAAATAAGCCTCTTGCCCTACCAGATATGAAGACAGGCTGCAACACAAAATAATGTATTTTTTAAAAGTGTGGTATTAGCACAAGACCAAAGGAATGGTTCAAGGAGACAGAGAGAGAATTCAGAACTCAATATAATATGATATATGGGGAGTTATAAAATATGTTAAAATAAAAAACATGGTAAAATAGCAACCCCAATTAATGGGGGGAAGATGGTAAACTTAGTAAATGGCTCCCTGTGTGGACAAATATATACCTAGATTTCTATCTAACACCACGCACAAAGGTGGTCTCCAGATGTGAAAGATAAACTTCTAAAGCAAACAGAGAGAAATCACAGAAATTATCTTCAAATCTCTATGACAGAGAACAACTTCTTAAGACTTCAAAAGCACAGACCATAGAAGAGAACACTCATGAGTTTGAGTATGTCAAAACTGAAAGGAGAATAAAATGGATCATTAAGACATTTATCAGAATGGGAGAAGTTATTTGTGATACTCATCATGTAGAGGGGAGTAATACCTATAATACGTAAGAAACACCTGTAAATTAATAAGAAAACAGATGGGCACCCTTAGAGGAGAACAGGCAAAGGGTATGAACAGATAATTTGTAGAAGCAGAATCCAAAAACTGACATGCATATGAGGGGATGTTCGAATTCATTCACTGTCAGAGAAATGTAAATTTCAACAACAATGAGATACCACTTTACACTAATTAGGCTGGAGAAAATGAGAAGGATGGGTAATGTCTAGTGATGTCAGGGATGTACCAGCATCCCTGAATGTTCAAGTGCTGCTGGGGTTAGTGTGGGGCCTTCAGTTCTGAGGAAGGATCTGGCACCATTTCATTAAATTAAATACATATACACCCTATGACTCAGCAATTTCTCTAGTGGCTATACATCCCGAAGAATTTCTTCCACACACACAGGGGGACATGTACAAGGATGTCACTTGCAATGTTCTCCATGGTGGCTGGGAGTTAGCAGCCACCATGTGTCCATCCCTAGGGGGGTTGTTGACTAAATGTGTGGACACCCATCATGGAGTTTGATGCAATGGGGCTGTGTGAACACAGCAGTGTGGTTGGGTCTTCAAAACAGTGCTGTTTGAAAAGCGAATTAGAATAGAATGAGATATATAATCCAACCCCAATTACATAAATTAAGATTACAGGCCATAAGAACCACACTATGCATTTTGTAAGACTGAGGGAGGGTGGGAGGGGGGAAGAGAAGGAAGGAAGAAGAGAGGGAGGGACACAGGGAGGAAGGGAGGGAGGAGAGAGAAAAGAAGGATTGATTCTGTACAAACCTGTGATGATAATGATGCATTTAGCATTGAACCTCTGCACCTAAGGTCTAAAGGGAGTAAAAAAAAATAAGCTTGTTAAATTGCACGGACAGTGTCTAGAAGCTGAGCCCCTCTGTGGGGCTAGGAAAGCTGTGTGCATTTTGTGTGTCCTGGCTCACTGTGGCCACCTTCTGATACTGTTCTATATTCCTGAATTGTTAAATCAGACGCTTAATGTGACCCAACTGTGACTGATGCCTGCTTGATTCCACATTCCCCTGCAATGCACGGAATTGGCTCAGGACCTCAGAGAGGGTACGACTCAGGTACAAAACTGTCATCAGGTGTGGCTTGGAAAGTTGGTGTGCCCTCCACCCGGTGCCCTCGCTCTTGGGGTGGTTGATCCTGGCTAAAAACCGAGGTCAGGGAGTGGCCCCAGTTTTGTCAGTGGGAGGATCTTCCCTATGCATTCCACACACCAGATAAGCATCTAATTGTTGGCTACAGAGAGGCTGGCTGTGGTTTACCTTTTATTAGTAATCATAATGATGATGATGACAACAGCAACCAGTTATTGAGTGCCTGACACCTCACTGCATTTACTGCGTGCCTCATCTCTCCCAGTTATGACAGCAACCTCAGGAGGGAGGCCCTCAACAAATCAGGAAGCTGAGGGGCGGCCAAGTTGGGTGAATTTGGCTCAATTTCTGTAGCTGTTACATGTGGGAGCCGGGATATGAATCAAGGGAGTAGGAGGCCTGAACCTATGCCCAAAACCACACTGTGCTCCAGCCAACAGAAGCAAACACAGGGGCACTGGGCCAAAGCCAGGGAGCCTTGAGTATGACAGTGGTGAGAGAGGGAGGGGCTGAGGAAAGGGAAGAAAAGAGTGGGTGGGGAAGGGGACGGGGAGAGATTGGGCTTTACAGAGAGAGAGCAAAAGAGATTTAAAGACAAGTTCAGATGTGAAGTGACTCAGAAACAAAGGGAGCTTTGGGGAGCTTTGGAAAGAGGGACCGTGAAAGAGAGCCATAGAGAAAGGTTCTGAAGAAGGACCTAGGGG
Source organism: Taxidea taxus jeffersonii (assembly GCA_003697995.1). Classification (NCBI taxonomy): domain Eukaryota; kingdom Metazoa; phylum Chordata; class Mammalia; order Carnivora; family Mustelidae; genus Taxidea; species Taxidea taxus. The sequence goes on from RCUC01164759.1 coordinate 27,376, forward strand.
AGATGGAGCGAGGGACTCCGTAAGATAGATAGGAAGACAGGAAGTAAGATAGATAGGAAGACAGAAAGAGGGAAAGGAAGGAAGGATCCCTGCACTGACAGTTTTAAGGGGATAGTTGGGAAATCCCAGGCTCCCTTATTGACCCTTAATTTCACTCTCCCCCAACTTTTAGATGCCTAAGTGCCCCCACCCCACCCATAGGCTTTGCAGCTAGACCTGCAGAAAGAGCCCTCAGGCCCTTTCCCTCAGGCCTTGGTCTGAGCTTCCCAGAGAATATCCCTCCTGTGCCAAAGAGCAGACAGGCTGGGTTCAAATCTGTGTCTGTTTCCAATTCTGAGCATTAAAGGAGAGAATGCACATAAAGGCCAGGACACAGAGCCTGCCACAGAATGGGCGTATAAAATAGTAGTTTCTGTGATTATTAGGACCATTATTACTATTGTCCTGGAGTTCCTTGAGCAGCCGAAACAGGTGCAAAGAGAGCCATTGTGCCACATTAGCCATCTCCTGGGAGGTTGTTAGAAAGTGCAAATTCTTTTTTTTTTTTTTAAGATTTTATTTATTTATTTGTCAGAGAGAGAGGGAGTGAGAGCGAGTGAGCACAGGCAGACAGAGTGGCAGGCAGAGGCAGAGGGAGAAGCAGGCTCCCCGCGGAGCAAGGAGCCCGATGTGGGACTCGATCCTAGGACGCTGGGATCATGACCTGAGCCGAAGGCAGCCGCTTAACCAACTGAACCACCCAGGCGTCCCAGAAAGTGTAAATTCTTGCCCCCACCCCACCCCCACACCAACTGAATCAAGAGCTGCATCTTAACAAGATCCACTGGTGATTCGTGTGCACTTTTGCGTTTGAGATGCACCCCTAAGCACCTAGGAAGAAGGAATTTTAAACCCGAGGTGTGAGAATCCACCACCTGCTCTAGGGCGCCACCTTGAGGCCTGTTGAAGACCCGACCCTGGAAAGTCATGGCCGTGCAATCCCACAACCCTGGGTGCCAGTGCCCAGGCTGCTTAACTTTGGAACTTTGGACAAGCTACTTGATCTCTCTGAGCCATGGCTAAGTAACACTTTTTACCTGTAATACTGAGATTACAGCAGCACCTCAGGCATAGTGACTGCTGCAGAGTTGGTGCTGAAAAAAATGTCCTACTGCTTTCAGAATGCACCACAGTTCCTGAGAAGGAGCCTGGGCACCATTTAGAGGGCAGACTACTGAATCCATAGTGTTTTGGGTTAAATTGTATCCCCTCAAAAGGTATGCTGAGATTCTAATCCCTGGGACTTCAGAGTGTAACCTCATTTGGAAATAAGGTCATTGCAGATGTAATTAGTTAACATGAGGTCATACTGGCTTAGGGTGAACTCTTCATACAATATGACTGGTGTCTTTATAAGAAGAGGGAAGACAACGTGAAGACATACACACAGGGGAGAAGGTCATGGGAAGACAGAGGCAGAGATTGATGCTGCTGCAAGCCAAGGAATGCCAAGGATTGACAGCCATTGTCAGAAGCTGGAAGAGGCAAGAAAAGATTCTAGCCAGAGTCCCAGAGGGAGCACAGCTCTGCTGACACCTTGATCTTGGACTTCTGGCCTCCAGAACTGTAAAAGAATACATTTCTGTTGTTTTAAGCCCCACGGTCTGTAGAACATTGTTACAGCAGCCCTAGGAAACTACTACACATGGGAAAGTTGATCTTCTGTCTAAGTCAGATGAGGGTATTAGAATATCTCAAGAACCCTTTCCATGAGAGGAAGAAATTAAACACAGATCTACTTTACAACCAAAGATATATAAGCGGCCAAAAACACACAAAAAGATGCTCAACGTCTTTGGTCACAAGAGAAACATAACTTAAAACTGCAATTAGACACATGTACACACCCATCAAACTGGATAAAAGAATTTTTTAAATCCTCCCAACTCCTAAATGTAGCAGATGATATGTAGAGGGACCCGAACTCACACACATTGTTGCTGGTGGTGTAAATTGGTATAACCACTTTGGAGAAAGCTTGGGCAGCTTCTTACAATACATGATTCACTCTGTGCCTAGCAGTTCCCCAGTAGGTATTCCTCCAGGAGAAAAGAAAGCACATGTCCACACAAAGACTTTTACACAAATGTTCATAGAAGCTTTATGTGTAATAGCCCTAGACTGGAAACAACCCAGGTGTCCATCAACAGGAGAAAGGATAAACCAACTGTAGTGTATGCAAACAATGGGATATGCCTCAGCAATCACTAGGGGGAAATTGCTGCTATTTGAGGGGACTCAAGATGAAAGGAGTCTTACACAAAGAGTACACACTTATGTCTCCATCTGCAGGAAGTTCCAGAACAAGCAAAGCTCTCTCTGTGGTGGAGAGAAATCAAAATGCTGCTTGCCTCTTGGGGTGGAGGATGGACAGAACTGATGGGAAGAAACTTGCTTGGTAATGGTGGATGTTCTGTGCTCTGCAAGGGGTTTAGTGTGTGCGTGTTGGTCAAAAGTCACTGAAAGGTACCACTTACATTTTGTGTATTTCATTGTATGTGAATTTTATCTTAGAAAAGAAACATGAAGTTTGAGTTGTAGTACATGACACATGTGTTTGAGAGTTTAAGATGAAGCATACTGAAGTCTGTGACCTATTGTGAAATGCGTCAGAAGTAAGATGGATAGATGGATGGGCAGACGGATGGATGGATGGATGGATGGATGGATGGATGGATGGATGGATAGATGGATGGATGGATGGATGGATGGATGGATGGTTGGATGGAAGATCAACAGATATGTGATAAAGCAAGTATAGCAAATTGTGAATGGTGGAATGTAGGTATTAGGTATATGGGTATGCTGCAAAGTCTTGTGATTTTGCTGTGTGTTTAAAACTGTTCCTAATATAAGTGTTGAGGGGAAACCAGATATGTGTCTAGCTGAATTGCAGCAACTGATTTCTTCTCCATCTTAATTGTCGCCACCTTAGCTGGAGCTGCTCTCCTTTCTCCCCTAGACATTCATTTATCCATTCAACAAACACTTACTGAACACCTACTATTTCCAAGCACTATTCTAGGCTTCCAGATCATAGCACAGAATAAGCCAGAGAAAGTCTGTTTCTGTGTAGCTGTTTTGTTTTGTTTTGTTTTCCCTAGAGGAGGAGAAGGACAACCATGAATATGTATGTAACATTGGGAACATTAGATACTATGAAGGTGAATAAGGCAAGCTGGGTAAGAAGATAAAGGACGCTGGCCATAGGGGTGGGGGTGTTATTTCCCACTGTCTGGTCAGGAGAGGCTTCTTCTTTTTTTTTTTAAAGATGTTATTTATTTATTTGGCAGACAGAGATCACAAGTAAGCAGAGAGGCAGGCAGAGAGAGAGGAGGAAGCAGGCTCCCCGCTGAGCAGAAAGCCCCATTCGGGGCTTAATCCCAGGACCCTGGGATCACCACGCACCCCCAAGGCAAGGCTTCAACTCACTGAGCCACCCAGGTGCCCCAGGAGAGGCTTCTTTAAGAAGTAACTAGGACCACAGACCAGAAGCAGCGAGGGAGGGAGTCATGGGGGTGACAGGGGATCCTCCAGGATGTGTGGCTGACATAGGTACATGGACTGTTGCAAACACTCTCTCCACCTCCCTGCCCTGGTCTCTGCATTTACTTTGCCCTGCTCTGCCCCTCGTCTGTTCTCCCACAGAAAACAGAGGAGGGTTAGCATTGTTTACAGGGAAGGAGGCACCTTCTGTTCTGCAGGTCCCGGCTGAGTAGGGCTTGTGGTGGAGTTTGGTGGTAGGGATGGAAGAAGCTGGATTATTCGGCTTAATAGTGAGAAGAACTGAGGGTCCCTGGGTGGGTGTCTAGGAGGTAAACATGGAGGAGGAGAGGTCTGACAAGGAAGAGTAAAGAGGAGCGGGCAGTGCAGCTAGAAGAGGGATGGGAGACCTGGAGGGTCTTTCAGGAACCAGTGTGCTGAAAGCTCAAGGCTGAAGTCCTTACTTGGGAGGTGAGCCTTTTTGGCAAACCCTACCACCTATAAGCTTCCTACACTGCCTGGGCCAGCCTTTTGTGTGGAAATCCAAAATTGTGTCCCTTCTGGTGACAGTTGGATTCTGAGATACTGTAGATGATGGGGCTGAAACTACTCATGGGGACCAGGGGAGAACCTGGCTGAAGTCCCTTTCCAAACCCTTAGACACCAATCATGACTTCCCACTTTTAGGATATAGCCCAAACTTGTCACCAGAGCCCGTGGAGGCTGACGTGGTCTGGCCCGTGTTAGTGTCCCACTTTCCACTCTTGTCAGACAGCCCTGCTCTGCCCCATGCCCCAGAGGAGGCCTGAGCTGGGAGTCCTTTGGAGAACTGAAAAGGAGAGTGTTTGCTTTTTAAAAAAAAAATAAATGATCTATAATTGCTTTTTGTTTCACTTGCAAAGAAGTAGAAGAAGGAGGAGGAGAAAGAGGAGGAGAGAGGGGAGAAAGAAAAAATTTGCAAAAATGAAAGATCCTAATAAAGAACACTTCCTAGACACACACATTGAGTAAATCAAGTGGGTCCATAAATTCCTGAGTCAGATTCTCTCGGATTCCAGAGCAAACTCAATATTCTATCAAGTATGGTTTATTATTTGCTTTTAAGCTAAACCAAAGGTAAAAGAGGTTGTGTTCATCATATGGCACCTTTTCTGACACATTATTATCAAGACTTCTTTCTTGTTTTACTATATTATCTTATTTTATTATATAATTTCTCCAATCTATCCCCCCCATCCCCTGTTCTTATTCCCTTCCTCCTCTGGACCAAAACTAGAGTCAAATGAGGTCTTTTCCCTCAGGAGCAAAGTTTGGGGAGTAGCCCAACACCTCAGAAATCAAGACAAACAATATTTTTAAAAGTCAAAATGAACACAGACAAGTCCACACAGGGATCTGGCTCTGCAAGGCACGCCCTAATCCCAGGCCCGCTGGATGCGGTCTTTATTTTAAATCTTGGTATTTAGTTCATCCTAGATTGTTGCATTAATTTTGAGGTTTTATTTTTTTTTTAATTTTTTTTTTTAAGATTTTATTTATTTGACAGAGACAGAGATCACAAGTAGGCAGAGAGGCAGGCAGAGAGAGGACGAAGCAGGCTCCCTGCTGAGCAGAGAGCCCGATGCGGGCCTCGATCCCAGGACCCTGAGATCATGACCTGAGCTGAAGGCAGAGGCTTTAACCCACTGAGCCACCCAGGCGCCCTAATTTTGAGGTTTTAAAACATTGCATTAGAGTAGTACTTATTCTTGGTTACTGAGGCTTTCAGTGCATGCTTATGTTTACGCCCAAGACCCTCTTTCCCCCCAACTTCTGGTTGGGGGGAAGCTTTCCCGAAGGTAACCACCCTCTTCTGCTTCCTTCATATCTTTGTGTTTTTCGTGTTTCTTATTGCCTTGAGTGCGCCAAGCTACTGAATCTGAGGACAGTTTTTCAAAAGACTGCCCTTGTCTCAGACACCAGCTGCAATCTGGGGTGTCCACAGGGTCACCACCACCCCCCCTTGAGCCCAGCTAACTACAAACTTGAAGTCCCACGGACTCCCTCAGGTTTCACAAATCACAGCCATGGGACTCAGGAAAGCACCATGCTTGCAAGCGCAGTTTTATTATAGCGAAAGGACAGGAAGTAGAAGACACGCATAAAGGGAAATGGGGGATTGTCCCAAGTGTGAAGCTTCCTCAACCTCAGGGATGTGTTAGCTTCCCAACATCGGAGAGTGGCAGTTTCTAAAGAGTGTTGCCTCTTTAGAGGGACGTTCCCTCAAGCTCTGGAGTGCAGAGTTTTTATTGGGGTTTCATTACAGACACGTGGTTGATTGAATCACGGGCCATGTGATTGAATTCAGTCCAGCCTTCTTCCCTCCCTAGGCTGATACCAAGTGGCCCAAAGCCTTCTAAACACTGGGTTGGTCTTTGAAGTGTGGCCCTGGGGGCCTGCCATATATAACAAGACACTTCTATCACTCCAAAGGTTCAGAGCTTCCTTCCCAAGAACAGGAGACAGACGCCAGCCCAATGCTATTTATTACACATTTACAAAATGTGTAAGGATGTTGGAGTTGTGCATATGTCGTTTTTGGTTTTGTTTTTAAGATTTTATTTTTAAGTAATCTCTACACCCAGGGTGGGGCTTGAACTCACAACCCCAAGATCGGGAGTCCGACGCTCCATCAACTTGTGCATATGTTTTGTTTTGTTTGTTTTTTTAAGATTTTATTTATTGGGGAGCCTGGGTGGCTTAGTGGGTTAAGCCTCTGCCTTCGGCTCAGGTCATGATCTCAGGGTCCTGGGACCGAGCCCCACATCGGGCTTTCTGCGCAGCGGGGAGCCTGCTTCCCCCTCTCTCTCTGCCTGCCTCTCTGCCTACTTGTGATCTCTCTCTGTCAAATAATTAAAATATTTTTTTAAATCTTTAAAAACAGGGACGCCTGGGTGGCTCAGTTGGTTGGGCGGCTGCCTTTGGCTCCGGTCATGATCCCAGCGTCCTGGGATCGAGTCCCGCATCAGGCTCCTTGCTCAGCAGGGAGCCTGCTTCTCCCTCTGCCTCCGCCTGCCACTCTGTCTGCCTGTGCTCGCTTTCTCTCTCTCTCTAACAAATAAATAAATAAAATCTTTTAAAAAAATAATAAATAAATAAAATAAAATCTTTTTAAAAAATGTTATTTATTTATTTGACACAGAGAGAGCACAAGCAGGAGGAGCTGCAGAAGGAGAGGGAGAAGCAGGCTCCCCATTGAGCAGGGATCTTGATCTGGGGCTCGATCCCCAGCCCTTGGGATCATGACGTGAGCCGAAGGCAGATGCTTAACCAACTGAGCCACTCAGGCATCCTTCCTGTGCATGTTTTTAATGCATGTACATATTGGTTGTAGGCCCCAAATCACACCTTAATTTTTTTTTCACTCAAGACAGAGCCCTTAAGATCTGTCCATGATTGATATGTATACACCTAATCTCGTGGGTTTTTTTTAATTTTTTTTAAGATTTTATTTATTTATTTGAGAGATAGAATGAGAGGAGAGATCATGAGAGGGGAGAGGTCAGAAGGAGAAGCAGACGCCCCCGCCCAGCAGGGAGCCCACCGTGGGACTAGATCCTGGGACTTTAGGATCACGACCCGAGCCAGAAGCAGTTGCTTAACCAACTGAGCCACCCAGGTGCCCCTAATCTCGTGTTTTTAACTGGTGCTCAGTTCCCCATGGAACAGGGGGGTTGGCACTCATCATGTCCTACCCTCCGCTACCCCAGGGATGGATACAGAAGTTACCTCCTGCTCCTCTCTTCCATGAACAGTGCTTTTTATGTGTCTCCTTAGAATCCGTGTGAGAATTTCTTTGGGATCTGCGGAGATTCGAAATATATCCACAACCTCTCGACACTCTTCTCTTCAAAAGTTGGAACTGAATTCCCCTCTCTTTGAGTGTAGGTTGGACTTACTGACTCTCTTGTCATGAACAGAATGTGGCGGAAGTGATACTGTGTGTTAGGAAAAGGCACTGCCTCTCTCCCTCCTCTCTCTCTCTCACCCTCTTCCCCTCCTGCCCTCCCTCCCTCTCTCTCTCTCCCTTCCCCTCCCTCTCAGTTCACTTGCTGTGGGGGACGCCAACTGCCATGTTTTGAGAACACTCCACAGCCCACATGGTGAAGAACCAAGGCCTCCAGCCAACAGCCCCTGGAGTGACCCATCCAGGAAGTCGACCATCCAACACCAGTGGAACCTTCAGGTGACTGCCGCCCTGGTTGACATATTGACTAAAATCTAGTGAGACACCCCGAGCTACAACCACCCAGGTGGCTGCTCTTAGATTCCTGATCCTTGGGGCGCCTGGGTGGCTCAGTGGGTTAAAGCCTCTGCCTTTGGCTCAGGTCATGATCTCAGGGTCCTGGGATCGGGCCCCACATCAGGCTCTCCTTAGGGGGAAGCCTGCTTCCTCCCCTCTTTCTCTCTGCCTGCCTCTCTGCCTACTTGTGATCTCTGTCAAATAAATAAGTAAAATCTTTTAAAAAAAAAGAAAAAGAAAAAGATTCCTGATCCTCAGAAACTGTGTGAGATTTTTTTCTTAAGTTTGTTGTGTTAAGCTGATAATTTGGGATGAATTGCTACCTAGCAATGGGTGACTACCCAGCATCTAAACCCAGGAGTGGATCTACTGGGTGATAGCGTGGGCCTACAGTTAATTTGAGCAAGAAGGGCCAGGTCACTCTCTTGAGTGGCTTTGTCCTCCACATTCCATGGGCAGAACCCAAGGATCCCTGGAGTTCGGGTCACTGCTGCTTCTGGACATGACCCAGCTTCCCCAGCAATCTAAACCAGTGTAAAATAATGCCCTGCGTATTACACTTGCATGTCTAGAACTGTCGACGATTCTGAGCCTCTCTTCACTTGTCTGCTATCTGGAAACATAGCTCTTAACTTTCAGAAAACACGAAATATTTTTTTTTTTTTTTTAAAGATTTTATTTATTTATTTGACAGACAGAGATTACACAAGTAGGCAGAGAGTCAGGCAGAGAGGGGAGGGGAGAAGCAGGCTCCCTGCTAAGCAGAGAGCCCGATGCGGGACTCAATCCCAGGACCCTGGGATCATGACCTGAGCCGAAGGCAGCGGCTTAACCCACTGAGCCACCCAGGCGCCCAGAAAACACGAAATATTTTAAAACAGTCGCTCCAACGGCTACAGCTTATCTAGAACAAACACATCAACAAAGTTTGCATAACGTGGTCTTCACTAATGGTTCCCATTTTGTAGATGATCATAAGAAACCTGTGGTCACCAGGGAGGTTCAAGCAAATAAACCATCCAGGAGTTAACTCTACAAGGATGAGCAAGGATGTATTGCCCTCAATACACTCAGCTTAGCCAGGAGCTCATCCCACCATCCCACCAGGTAAAACTCTTGTTGTTCTGCTGCTGCTGCTGTTTTTTCTCCAAACTTTCAGAGCTGACCAGAATATGTATTTTTTTTAATTTTTTAATTAAGTAAACTCCGCCCCCAACGTGGGGCTCGAACTCACGACCTTGAGATCAAGAGTGGCATGCTCCACGACTGAGCCAGCCAGGCTCTCCAGACTATATTTTTCTACCGTTAACTTCATCTTTTGCACAAAGGAGGATGCCCACGCCAGCGCTCTGTGTTCTCAAAGGCACTCGTGCACCTTTTTTCTCCTACATGTTCTTATTACGTGCCATTGTGCACACCAGCACAGGGCTTTAGGTTTTCTTTCCTTGCTGCTTAACTTGGATTAGACCATTTGGAGCTTATCATGTTTTATTCTGTTGGGAGCAAAAGGAAAGAGAACACTCTACGCAGGTGCCATTCCAGAGACCTCTGGAAATGGTACAGAAGGAAGGGGCAGGTTCCCTCCAACCTTGGCCCTGAGACCTGTGCGTCTCCCTGTATGGGGCTTTGCGAGTGCGAGAGACTGACCAGTTACTCTGAGGAACACCGAGGTGCACAAAGGAAGTGTATGAACTGTATGAAGGAAAGTGTATGAAGGAAATAAAACCACCCTGTGATCTCACCAGCCAGAGAAAACCAGTGTTGACAGTTTCCTCTGTGAGGCAGGACAGCAGGACGGTAAGCATAGATCCTTGCAGGAGCCAAAGTGCCTGATCCCAAGCATAGCTCTACTGTGTACTGAATGTGCGTGAAATGCCAAAAAACAGACAACAACAAACCCCCCCCCAAAGAAAAAACCACTACCACCACCACCACAACAACAAAAAAACAAAAACAAAACAAAAAAACCACACACAAAAAACAGTACAATCTCAAGGGGTCGTTTCTAGGATAACTGAACGTAATACCCAACAAAGCTGTGAGTTTGGGCTTGGGTTTCAAGAAAAAAATTGTCGGGAAATCCCTCAACCCAACACTTCTCTGGGCCATAGACAAAGAAGAATGAAACTTCATCTCCACAATTGGGAGTCTGTGGTGAGTTTTAATAGGTTTTTAAAACAATGTACTTTAAGAAATAAGCCAGAGAGCTTCAGGGCTGTATCATTTACCTCCACTGATAACAATTAAGAGAGTCATTACTAATTTTCACACTTAGTCATTGTTTTATAACTTATGCAATTGACTAAATGGTGTCACAAACTTTGTAACCAACTCACGCATTAGGGGAGTCTTTTGTAAGATTTTATTTTTAACTGTGGTAGAAAACACAGAACATGAAATTTATCATTTATCCATTTTCCCCCCATTTTATCCATTTTTTAAAAGATTTTACTTAATTATTTGACAGAGAGAGAGAGAGAGAGGGAGAGAGCATGAGAGAAGGAATAGAAGCAGGCAGAGGGAGAGGGAGAAGCAGGCTTCCCGCTGAGCAGGGAGCCCAATGCAAAGCTGGATCCCAGGATCCTGGGATCATGACCCGAGCCAAAGGCAGACGCTTAATGACTAAGCCCCCCAGGAGCCCCATCTTATCCATTTTTAAGAGTACAGTTCTGTAGTGTTAAGTCCATTTGTATTTTTGAGCATTCACATTGTGTCCAGAAATTTTTCATCTTGCAAAACTGAAATTCTGTACCCATTACACATTCTACCTTCCCCATTCCCCCCTCCTTGCTCCTCCCCAGAAGCCACTGTTCTAGTTTGTCTGTCTGAATTTTAACTATTTTAGATACCTCCTCTTAAGAAGTGTCGCACAATACCTGTCTTTTTGTGACTGGCTTATCTCACTTCACATAATGTCCTTTAAGGTTCATCCATACATAGCATGTGAGAGGATAATCCTTTTTAAAGGCTGAATAATATTCCATTTTATGGATACACCATATTTCGTTTATCCATTCATCAATGGGTTATTTTCACCTTCTGGCTGTTGTCCATAATGCTGCTATGAACAGGAAATGTGCAAATATATTTCCCAGATCCTGCTCCCAGTTCTTTTGAATATATATAACCATAAGTCCATAAGTGGGATTAGGGGGTCTTTGATTATATAAAAAAGGAAAAGAAGGTATCAAGTTTCATTAGTTCTAAGTGTGTGGGGGGTGTTTTGTTTTGTTTCTATGAGTGTCCCTGGAGCCAGGATGCCTGGGTTCAAGTCTCAGCCCTACCTCTTACCTGCTATGTGCCCCTAGACAAGTTACTTCACTTCTCAGCCCTCAGTTTTTCCATCTGCAAATAGAAATATTGACAGAAACTACAACCTTCAGGCTTTTGTGAAGGTAAGTGATTAGATACGCACAAAATATTTTTTTAAATGCTTATGAAAGGAACAGACTATTGATAACATGTAACAACCTGGATGGATCTCCAGGGCATTACGATGAGTGGAGGAAACCCCAATTTCAGAGGGGTACATGTTGTATGATCCCGTTTATTTTTTTTTTAAGGATTTTGTTTATTTATTTGACAGACAGAGATCACAAGTAGGCAGAGAGGCAGGCAGAAAGAGAGGAGGAAGAGAAGCAGGCTCCCTGTTGAGCACAGAGCCCGATGCGGGGCTCGATCCCAGGACCCTGGGATCATGACCTGAGCCGAAAGCAGAGGCTTTAACCCACTGAGCCACCCAGGCGCCCCCATCCCATTTATATAACATTCTCAAAGTCACAGTGGTTGTCAGGGCCGGAGGGTGGGGGGGAGGGTGTGGTCCATAAGGGAGAGCATGTGACACTTTTCTTCCTGGTGATGCAACAGCTGAATCTTGAGGGTGGTGATGGGAGAGTCAGAGAGAGATGTTAAAAATGACGGAATTCAAGTAAGACCTGTGCCCCACTTACTATTGTTGTAGCAAAGTCAGCACGCTGGTTCTGACAAAGGACTATGGTTATGAGAGGTGTGATTGGGGGAAACTGGCTGTGGGTTCCGTGAGAATTCTCTGTACTTCTCTTGAACAACTTCAAAATAAAACGTTATACTAAAAACTGTGTCTGACACACTGGAAGAGCTCAGTGAATGTTAGTCATCATGATCCTAGATCTCCCTATGTGCACCTTTCATCTGGTCTTATTTGCCTTCTTTTCTTTCTTTTCTGGCAACCTGTAAGCTGGACAAAATGAATAACAAGGTCCCTTGGGGAGGGGAAAAATATGCCGCCTCCCACTAAGATCTCCCAGACTGAAAGACTTCCCAACCTAAAGTTTTATAGCCACAGATATAATTATGATTCATCTGTAAATTTCACACCAGTCATTGTTTTATAACTTATGTAATTATCTAAACAGTATTTCACCAACCTTGAAACTACCCAGGCATGGTAGGTCTTCCACGCTTATAACAGGAAAAAGAATTAACCAAGTGTTCTGAACACCAGGAGACGCCTTACTTTGCTGGGAGCCCAGCCCGACGGCTAAAGAGAAAGGAAAAATAAGAACCAACTTTGCACTTGCCGGTTTCTGTGCAACGAAACCTTTGAAAATGACCCAAGTAACGTATTCTAGCTGAAGAAGGGGTGAGGAAAGAACAGAAGGGGGATATGGTCATGATTTATCACTCTATACTTTTTTTTTTTCAGATTATTTATTTATTTATTTGACAGACAGAGATCACAAGTAGGCAGAGAGGCAGGCAGAGAGAGAGGGAGAAGCAGGCTCCCTGCCGAGCAGAGAGCCTAACTCCGGGCTCCATCCCAGGATTCAAGTACCATGACCTGAGCCGAAGGCAGAGGCCCAACCCACTGAGATGCCCCAACTCTATACTTAAAAAAAAAAAAAAACAAAAACCATTTTATTTATTTATTTGATGGAGAGAGACAGCCAGAGAGGGAACACAAGCAGGGGGAGTGGGAGAAGGAGAAGCAGGCTTCCCGCTGAGCGGGGACCCTGACACAGGACTCCATCCCAGTACTCAGGGATCAAGACCTGAGCCAAAGGCAAACGCTTAATGGGTGAGCCACCCAAGTGCCCCTATACTTTTTTAATAAATATACTTTATTTTTTTAACATGTGAAAATAGTACCTATTCAAAACATTAAGTAGAAATGATGTTTTGCATACACACACATAGATTCTCATCCAAGTCCTTCTGGTTTTAAAACTGGCTATTTCTTTTTCTTTTCAGAGAGAGAGAGGGAGGGGAGAGGCAAAGGGAGAGAGAGAGTGAGAGTCCTAATAAGCAGTCTCCATGGCCAGCACAGGAGCCTGATGATGGTGTGGGGGGGTACTCAATCTCATGACCTTGAGATCATGACCTGAGCCGAAATCAAGAGTCTGATGCTTAATGCCTGAGCCACCCAGGCGCCCCTAAACCCAGTTATTTCTTATTCTGTGGCCTTGGAAAATAATTTTAATGTCCCTTGTCCTCAGTTTCTCCTGCTTATAGTGAGGACAGCAACAGCAGCGAGGTTTATGGGAATATAAAAAAGTTAATCTGGGGCTGCCTAAGTGTCCGACTTTTGATTTTGGCTGAGGTCATGATCTCAGGGGGGGTGACATTGAGCCCCAGCCCAGGCTTCATGCTCAACGAAGAGTATGCTTGAAATTCTTGCTCTCCCTCTCCCTCCACCGCTCCCCCCACTCATGTGCGCCAGCGCTCTCTCTCTCTCTCTTTCTCTGCCTCAAATAAATAAATCTTTTTAAAAAGTCTTAAAATAGGGGCGCCTGGGTGGCTCAGTGGGTTAAAGCCTCTGCCTTTGGCTCAGGTCATGATCCCAGATCCTGGGATCGAGCCCCGCATGGAGCCCCGCATGGAGCCCTGCGTGGAGCCCCGCATCGCATCAGGCTCTCTGCTCAGCAGGGAGCCTGCTTCCTCCTCTCTCTGCCTGCCTCTCTGCCTATTTGTGATCTCTGTCTGTCAAATAAATAAATAAAAATCTTTTAAAAAGTAAAAATAAAAAGTTTTAAAATAAAAAATATAAAACGTTAATCCATGCAAAACCCTTAAAACAATTCTACAGAGCATTCGCTCAGCAAACCTTGGCCCATTGTCTTAACATTTCCCCCCTGAATAAGTAAAAACAAAAAAGTACTTTCTTTTCACCTCCTGCTGCCATCTTAACAAACCTAGCCAGTGAGGATTCTACTGAGAAAAATATTATATCTTTTTATAATGAGAAAGTCATATTTCTGAGCCACCCAGGCACCCCTCATATTTCTTTATCTCTCTGGGTTTTTTTAAGGCAGTTTCATGATTTAATCCCATGAGATTAAGTACAACAACACATGTAAAACAAGGACTGTAATTGCTTGATGTATGTGAGCTGTTTATTATATTATTACTATTATTCTTATCACGATCATTATTTGGGTATCCTGGTGCACAGAGGAGAGGGTTCTAGAAGACAATCAGGGTCACCATGCCCAAGAATAAACAGAGATGATGGTGATGTCTCCAACTTATTTTTTTTCAAGATTTGTTTATTTATTTAAGAGAGAGAGAGAGAGAACAAGCAAGGGGAAGAACAGAGGAAGAGGGGGGCAGAATCTCCTGCCGACTCCTGCTGAGCGTGGAGCCCACCTCAGAGCTCAAGCTCATAACCCTGAGATCATGACTTGAGCCAAAATCAGAGTCTGATGCTTAGCCAAGGGAGCCCGATTTCTCCAACTTATTAAATCATTACATTGCTGGCCATCCTTGGAGGTTCCAGTGGCTGAGCTCTGTGGCAGGAATACTCAGTCTCTCGCCCAGGGTCTTACCCCAGAGGCCACACTCTTGGCCCTTCCCTTTAAAACCTGAGAGACCCAAGATCAGGATCAGGACAGGAACTCACCAGGCAAAGCTCAGGTGGCCACCTCCTCCTGTTGCTACTTGGGGTACACCTGCCACTCTGTCCCCTGTCTAACACCAGAACTTGGTGCTGAGGCCTACAGTGACCCACCCCAGGGAACTTGGGGCCCCCGTCTCTGTCCTTTACCTCCACAACCGGACTGTCTCCCTGTGTGCATCTCTGGCTCCACCAGGGGTCAGTGTTGCCCAGTGGTTGGGAGCACACAGTGGGGATGGTGTGGGGACCAGGGCTCAGACCCCAGATCAGCTGCTTACCAACCTGGTCCACAAATGCCTCTCAGCTTCTCTGTGCTTTACTTTTTTCATCTGTACAGTAGGGGCGATAACAGTTCCTATTTCGGAGGATGTTGAGATTAACATTAACATTTGTGAGGAAGGAAACGAGGTGAGAACTATCTGTATAACCTATAGGGAGATTTATATGTAGGTTCTCTATGACCATGATGTCAGTTTATGACCATTACTGGTTTTTGTGGCTTGCTTTTCTCTGATCACTTTGTGTCTTGAGTCTTTCTGCATCTATGTGTCCTCTTTTTTCCTTCATTGGGGTCATGAACTCTGCTGCCTCCTAGGGCCAGGCAGGTAACGTAGATGCAGGAAGCTTCTGGGTGTGGGTCAGGAAACCCTGCAGTCTGCCCCCAGGGGCTGGCCACTCAGAGCCGGCTGCTGATGGATAACGTCCCTGGGAATGCAGATGAAATGTTGACTTTTCAGGAGAAGCTTGAAATCTCCTGGTCCATCAATGCTGGTAGCTAATTTAAAAAAAAAAAAAATGCCCAGGGGTGACTGGGTGGTTCAGTGGGTTAAGTGTCTACCTTTGGCTCAGGTCATGATCTCAGGGTCCTGGGATAGATGTAGGGATTCCCTACCTACAGAGTAGCCTGCTTTGCCCTCTGGCTCTGCCCTTCGTTCCCCTGCTAAAGCTCTCTCTGTCTCAAATAAATAAATAAAATCTTTTTTAAAATGCCCAGAATCCAGAGCCCAGAATAAACTCACCCATATGTGGTCAACTAATCTTAGACAGGGTGCCAAGAATACACAAGGAGGAAAGGACAGCCTTTCCAACCAATGGTGTGGGGGAAAATTGGATATCCACATGCAAAGGAATGAAACTGGATCCCTATCTTACACGATACACAAAAATTAACTCAAAATGGATTAAAGAGAGGCGACTGGGTGGCTCAGGTGGTTAAGCATCTGCCTTTGGTTCGGGTCATGATCTCAGGACGCTGGGATCAAGTCTCGAGCTCCCTGCTCAGAGGGGAGTCTGCTTCTCCCTCTCCCTCTGATCCTCCTCCCTGCTTGGTGCTCTCTCTCTGTCTCAGATAAATAAATAAAATCTTCTAAAAAATGGATTAAAGATTTAAACAGAAGACCTGCAACTGTCCAACTCCTGGAAGAAAATAGGAGGGAAGAATCTTCATGACATTCATCATGGTAATGATTTCTCGAATATGACAACAAAACACAGGCAACACAAGCCAAAAATAGACAGGTGGAACCATATCAAACTGAAACATTTCTGCCCAGCAAAGGGAATACCCCCAGTGACAGGTAACCTATGGAGTTTGAGCAAACACTAGCAGACCATACAACTGATAAAGGGTTAATACCCAAACTATATGAGGAACTCCTTCAATTCAGTAGCAAAAGCAAATAAAAAGCAAAAACAAAACAAGACAGAACAAAACCCCCAACTAACCTGATTTAAAAATGGGCAAAGGTAGGGGTACCTGGGTGGCTCAAATGGTTAAGCATCTGCCTTCGGCTCTGGTCATGATCCCTGGGTCCTGGGATCTAGCCCTGCATCAGGTTCCCTGCTCAGCAAAGAGTCTGCTTCTCCCTCTGTCTACAGGTCCCCTTGCTTGTGTTCTCTCGCTCTCTCTCTCTCTTTCTCTGTCAAATAAGTAAATAAATAAAATCTTTTTTTTAAGAGGATATGAGATTATACAAGATAATTATTGTAAAAATGCCCTTAAAATTCTCCAGCAAAAATGGGCAAATAGACATTTCTATTTGGAGGAATAGACATTTCTGCCCTTAAAATTCTCCACCAAAAATGGGCAAATAGACATTTCTATTTGGAGGAATAGACATTTCTCCAAAGAAGACATAGAAACGACCACTAGGTATATGAAACAATGATCATCGTCACTAATCATCAGGGAAATGGAGATCAAAACCACAGGGAGGAGGCACCTGGGTGGCTCAGTGGGTTAAGCCTCTGGCTCCGGCTCAGGTCATGATCCCAGCATCCTGGGATGGAGCCCCGAATCGGGCTCTCTGCTCAGTAGGGAGCCTGCTTCTCCCTCTCTCTTTGCCTGTCTCTCTGCCTACTTGTGATCTCTTTCTCCACCAGATAAATAAATAAAATCTTTAAAAAAAAACGTAGGAAGATATCACTTCACAACTGTTAGGATGGCAGTTATTAAAGCAAAGACAACAAAAACAGAGATGAGAAGGGTTGGTGAGGATGTGGAGACATTGGAACATCTGTTCACTCTTGGTGGGAACACGAATGGTGTTATTGCTGTGGGAAACAGTGTGGTGGTTTTTCAAAAAATTAAAAGTAGAATTGTAGTGTATGGCCATATGATTTGCAATCTCACTTCTGGTTATTTATTCAAGGGAATTGAAATCAGAGTCTCCAAGAGACATTTATTTGTGTGTGGAAACAACCCAAGTGTCCATCAACAGATGAATGGATAAAGAAAATAGAGCACATCCACACAACAGAATATTATTATGCTTTAAAAATGGAAATCCTGGGACGCCTGGGTGGCTCAGTTGGTTAAGCAGCTGCCTTCGGCTCAGGTCATGATCCCAGCGTCCTGGGATCGAGTCCCACATCGGGCTCCTTGCTCGGCAGGGAGCCTGCTTCTCCCTCTGCCTCTGCCTGCCTCTCTGTCTGCCTGTGCTCACTCTCTCTCTCTCTCTCTCTCTCTCTCTCTAACTAATAAATAAATAAAATCTTAAAAAAAAAGTTTTAAAAAAAGGAAATCCTGACATATGTGACAACATGGATGGACCTGAGGGACATTGTGCCAAGTGAAATAAGCCAGTCCCGGAAATACTGCACAATTACACTTATATTGGATATCTAACCACCAACGCACACTTGAACAAGACTTTTTTTGTTCAAGAATGGATTTCATATGTTCCTAATAGGAAACAAATTGGCAGCTGAATTCGCTAAGCTAGGGTGGTGAAGTCAAGATTCAGTTTTTGATTGAGTTTTATGTACTGTATTTTCTCACTTGGTGAGTTTCTGATGACTAAGATGAGTGCCATAAGGGTCCTCCAAGATGTTGCTGAGGTTTTTTTTTTAAGACTTTATTTATTTGAGAGAAAGAGAGTGAGCAAGAGAGATAGAGAGAGTGAGCTCTTGCAAGCATGGGGAAGGGGCAGAAGAACTGGGAGAAGCAGGTTCCCTGCAGACCAGGGAGTCTTACACAGAACCCAGGATGCTGGGATCAGGACTTGAGCCCAAGGCAGATGCTTAACCGACTGAGCCACCCAGGTGCCCCCTGAA
Source organism: Taxidea taxus jeffersonii (assembly GCA_003697995.1). Taxonomy (NCBI): domain Eukaryota; kingdom Metazoa; phylum Chordata; class Mammalia; order Carnivora; family Mustelidae; genus Taxidea; species Taxidea taxus. Next base: position 45,606 of record RCUC01164759.1, read on the forward strand.
TTTGATTGTATCCATTTTGATCTACACAGAAACCTCCTATCTTTGGGTTAGCATCACATTTTGTGAAACACTGTTTCAGATATTTGCAAAGCAATATTAATATTAACAACAAAAGTGAACAATTAGGAAGTACTTCCTATGTGTGCCAGGCTCGGGACTATCTGCTTTACATGTATGAACTGATTGAAGTTTCTCAGTATTCTGTGAGATAAGTAATATGGTTACCCCCATTTCACAGATAAGAAACAGAGGCTCAGAGAGACTTGGTAATGTCCCCAAGGTCATCCGGCTAGTGAATGCAGAGCCGGGATTTGAACCCTGACAGTCTGGGCTCCAGAGTCTGTCTCTTAATCAGTGTAAAATCAGTTTGGAAATTGTTTCTGTTGTTGTAAATCAATTGTTAGTAAGGGCATTAATTCTTCCCTCCCTGAGGGCATTTGTTCACCCAGTGAATATTTATTGACTGACTACCTACCACGTTCCAGGCATTCAGTTTTCTTGGCCCTGGCGATACAATGGCAACCTTGGCTGGGGAGTTTTATCCTCATGGAGGAGCTTATGTTCTGGTGGAGGAGACAGACACCAGGAACAAGTGAATCACTAAAGCATCATGTGATTTTATGGTGGATAAAATAATGCCCACCAGCAAAGATGTCTTGTGAATATATGACCTTACTTGGGGACTTTGCAGATGTAATTAAAGATCTTGAGATGGAGTGATTAACCCAGATTACACAAAGGCTCTTCTAAGAGACAGGCAAGAGCATCAGAGTTAGACAAGGCAATGTGACAGTGGAAGCAAAAGTCGAAGTGATGCATTGCTAGCTCTGAGCATGGAGGAAGGGGCCACCAGCCAAGAAACGCAGGTGCCTCTAGAAGCTGCAAAAAGCAAGGAAGTGGGTTCTCCCCTAGAGCTTCCAGAAGGAATCAGTCCAGTGAGATTGCCTTATGACTTTTGGCCTTCTGAACTATAAGAAATTAAATCTGGGTTGTGTTGAGCCAGTAAATTTGTGATATTTTCTTACAGCAGCAATAGGAAATTGATATAGATTTATTAAACCGAAAATAAATTTTATACTGATAATTAAGGTAGATATACTGATAGTAAGGATAGAAGTTTGGAGCCACTCTAGACAGGGAGCCATCAGAGAAGGATCCTCTGGGGAAGGGACATTTAAGAAGAAACTTGAATAAGGACAGAGACAAGTAGATATGTGGGCAAAGAGCATTCTGGGTAGAAGCAGCAGCAAGTGCAAAGATCCTGAGGTGGGAACATGCTTTACATATCTAAGACACAGCAAGGAGGCAGGTACCACTGGAATGAGCAAGGGGGAGAAGGAGGAAGATGAAGTCAAAGCAGGAATAAAAAGGGAGAGATCATGAGTGGACCTTTGGGTCAAGGTGAAAATTCTAGCTTCTACTCTGAGTGTGATCACAAGTTTTTAGGACCAAGTTTGCATGTCAAATAATTTTCTCATATAGCTAAGTGTCATTGTAGATCAGCCCAGCCAAGGATCTGTTTCTAGAGCTTTTTTTTAAGAGATCAGTGACAGTCCTGGGGCCAGGATAAACAGGGGGAAAAAAATGCTACTGCTCCCCCTCCCCCACCTCCACAACCAGTTTACAAAGTGCTTTGGCAGGGACTCCGGGGTGGCTCAGTCATTAAGCATCTGCCCTCCTCTCAGGTCATGAGCCCAGAGTCCTGGGATCGAGTCCCACATCAGGCTCCTCCTCACTTGGCAGGGAGCCTGATTCCCCCTCTCTCTGCCTGCACATTCCCCCTACTTGTGCTCTCTCTGTCTCTGACAAATAAATAAAATCTTAAAAAAAAAATTCTCCTGGCAGTTTCCACGTAAGATCACTTGATACCACTTAAGCTTTGATCCCATTTGATTTGATTCCTGTTTTCTCCAAATCAGCCTATCCAATCAAAATAGAACATGGGCCAAAGACGTAATTTAAAATTTTCTAGTAGCCATACTAAAGAAAAGAGTGGGAAGCAAGTAAAAATTTAATTTTAGAGATATTTTTATTTTATCCCAACATATCCAAATAATGATCATTCCAACATGTAATCAGTATAAATTAATAATAAGATAGCTTACATTCCTTTATACCAAGTCTTCAAAACCTAGTGAATATTTTACACCTACAGCAGTAACCCCACCCAAACACTAAATCTTCATCGGAAATAATTGATCTCTATGCAGCCTATGAAACTTCAACTTGGAAAAGCAGATTCACGTACCCAGATTGTTCCAAATGTACTCAAAACATTTCTAGTAACTGAAGCGAGATCCAGTGTTTACATTTAAATTAATTAAAACTAATAGAAGTTAAAAGCCAGCTCCTCAACCACACTTTCCGTGTCTCAAGGGCTCGGGAACCACCCATGGCCGGTGGCTGTTGTATTGGGTGAAGCAGATCTGAGTCCGCCAGGCAGGAAATGTCTCAGTCACTTCTGGGGTTCCCTATCCTGCTCTGCAAAGTGGTGACAGAGAACTCACCTTGGCTGGTGCTAGAAACATGGAGGAAAGTCCAGGCCTTTGGTCCAGGGGGGCACCATCTTAATTTCTGCTCCTTGGATGTTTGCTGAGGTCCCTCCCGAACGCTGTTGCTGCAGAAGGGCCAGGAGGTGCCCCCCATGCTGGTCCCTGCCCCCACAGCCATCCTCCCATCGTACATGTGGTCAGGGTACATTTTCTGTCGCTCCCCAGGCTAAGGTAAGCTACAACTCTCTCTCTCTCCAGTAAAACCCTCTCCCTCCATTCTCCCCCATTTCACGCAGACCCTAGGCCTGGCCCGGTCTGTGCTGGCCTCTCCCTTGCCTGGGACAGGAACAGGCAAGGGAGATGTTCCCATGAGGCTTTGCGGGGTTTTCCCTACTGAATCCCCCACTGCTTCTTATTTTGTTTTGTTTTGGGTTTTTTTTGCATTTTTTTTTATTATTTAAGCTTTTTTTTATTTAAACATATAATGTAACCCCACCACCCTCTCCCAACCCCTCTCCCCCCCACCCCCCTCAGTTTGTTTTATGACATTAAGAGTCTCTTTTGGTTTTTCTCCCTCCCGATCCCATCTTGTTTCATTTTTTCTTTTCCTACCACCTTAACCCCCACCCCCATTGCATCTCCACTTCCTCATATCAGGGAGATCATGTGATAGTTGTCTTTCTCCAGTTGACTTATTTCGCTAAGCATAATACGCTCTAGTTCCATCCATGTCGTCGCAAATGGTAAGATTTCATTTCTTTTGATGGCTGCATAGTATTCCATTGTATATATATACCACCTCTTCTTTATCCATTCATCTGTTGATGGACATCTAGGTTCTTTCCATAACTTGGCTATTGTGGACATTGCTGCTATAAACATTCGGGTACACGTGCCCCTTTGGATCACTACGTTTGTATCTTTAGGGTAAATACCCAGTAGTGCAATTCCTGGGTCATAAGGTAGCTCTATTTTCAATTT
>RCUC01164760.1:0-52946 GCA_003697995.1 Taxidea taxus jeffersonii
TCCCTGCTTCTGCACTTTTTGTGTCCAATACTTGCTCATGATGGATGTAATCATTTCAGCACCCTACCCAGGACAGATTACACATTTGCCATCTCCAGGCAAGAATGATCTGAGGTCTCTGTAACATTTCTGCCTCAGATCACCTTCCCTGAAATATTCAGGAGTTTATGGAGCTATTCTCAGCCTATCACCATCATCTTCGAACACCTGTAGGCTGAATTCCCTTACTATTCAGGGACCACTCTTCTAATAAATTCAATGCCTTATGTAATCTACAATTAAGTTTCAAGCAAAGTCACATCAAAAAAGAAATGAAAGAAAGATTGTGGAACCTACTCTGTCATTGGAGTCCAACAGTCCCAGCCCCCTTCATCATTCTGTCACTTACCATCAGCCTACTACAAGACATATTACTGAATCTCTGGTCACCTTTTTTCTATAAAAGGGCTTCAGCCACATTTATCTTTCAGGGCTACAGTTAGAATCAAATAAGATGATGCTGACCTAACTGGGCTCTCTCTAAGTGATAGTTACAATTACAGTCAAGGAGAGAAATCCTACAGATGGAAGAGCGTTCTTCTATGGCCATTTGCAGCTTAATTTCACAATAGTTCCTTAGGCAAATTTGCCTACTCCCTGCCTCAATATCAAGTTTGATCTTGTTACAAACTCATGGGGTTTTCAGTGTTAATTATTAGTTACCAGCACAGCTCCCATGGAACACAATGGTTTTTGGTTGATGAAATTAGGCTTGGGAGAGAAATATTTCAGAGATCAGAAATGGCTTTGCAACCTGAGGCAGCTAGCAGGCAGATTGCACAATCGTAATTCACAGGCGCTAGCACACACGCCCACACACCCAGGAAATGTGGGGGTTCTTGTGGAAATCAGTAGCTTATCTATTATGTGCACTCCGGAGCTGTAAACAAGACCATGTGAGGACTCAGCTAGAATGCTTCCTCTGACTCAGTATTAAACAAACTTCCGAACTGTAAGGGAAGGAAATAAAGCCACTGTACCCCTCAAAGACACCCAAGACAGAGAGCCAGGGATCATGGGAGTTGTTAATATTTAATTTCTGTCAGAGACTGATACAAGAATTAAAGTAAGTTTTGTCATAAAAACAAAATGTTGCTTAATAACCAAAACCGAGCATGAATTAGAGTAAGTTGTAATCTCCATACGGACTGCCCTATCAGAAATTTGCATGATCTTTGTGAAATGGCAAGATTTTTTAAAATCTTTGGTGTTTTACTCCATGAGACTGCTAGCACAACTTTCTATTTGGTGACAATAACATTAGTGTCATGATCTATAATATGATGTTAGCTCAGAATGAATCAGAGACAAAGATCTCACCAGTGGTGGGGGAAAAAAAAACCACTAGGTTTTTTTTTTCTCATAGATTCTCATAGACAGCATAACATGATGCAGTGGGAAAAGACATAGGCTTTGAAATCAGGAGTGTTCTAACACTGCATTTTCTAGCGCTGTGATCTTGGGCAAGTCACATCTCCGTACTGAGATCCTATTTTCTCACCTGTAAGATCACGACACTGAGGAGGCTCTTGTTAAGCTCAACTTAGATATTAGATGAGTAAGCATTTTGACAAGAGCTATACGAATATGAGGTATTATGACTCACTGCTTTATCCTGTGACTGTCCTCATATCATCTGAAACAGTTAGAGATCAAGTTTAGAAACACCCTGGCATTGTTGTTGCTTGAGGTAAATAACAAGCTCTAAAGCTTACATCCCTTTTGGCCTTTACGACATTTTGATTTTTAGAAAGGAAAAAAGATGGCTACCGCCTATAACCGGAAAGCTGCAGTTACAGCTGAATCCAGAGGATACAGCTCTTACTTACATATAATTTCATTTCTGAGTTTTAGAAGACTGAATCCAGAATTCACCAATTATAAAATAAGAGGAAATGGTGAAAGAACTTAATCCTTACCAATGCCCACAAAGGAGGATGTTTTATTAAGTGTTGTCTGGGTGCTCAGACAGTAAAGGACATTTACCATTTCCGTCAACCCAAAGCTTGACCTCACACTTGGACTTCTGAAGGTAAACTTCCTGAGAGGAAATTAAATACAGAGAACATCTCCCAGTTTGAGATACCAAAAACACCGTAAGAAACATTTAGACTAAGTTAATTTTTTTTTAAACTTTTTTTTTTTAAACTCAAAGTATCAACTCCAACAGAAAAGGCAGTGCTTTTTAAAATTTAGAATAAGAAGTGAAAGCAAAATCAAATGTGTCCAAAATACCCCTTTCTTCTTGCCTATGTCCCTATAAAAATTGGCCCTAAAGTAAGATGAACATTCTTCCTTCTTTCCCTATAATATTTTTACTTAAACCCTAATCGCCAAGGCTTAAAAATGAAGACATTCAACTGAAAGGAAAAGAAAGACTTATAACAGACATATTTACATATGTGACTTACGTATATCAAGTCAAATATGAAAATTTTGCACCCAATTCTCATTACTCAAGACACCCAGGATGATTCAGGTTTGCTTTCTTCTCTGAGGTATGGTGCACCTTCCGAGTTCAATGGACACTTTGAAAGGTCAAACAGAGTCCATCCTTCAGGCAGATGAAACACTGTTCTATTTTTAAAAGACCTCTAGAGAAGGAAATTCCACAAGCTTCCCCAGCTACACATTCCAGTGTCTATCAAATTGCACTGTCTGAAAAATTTTCCTTCTCCCTTATCTAAATCCCTCATTCTGAAATTTAAGCCTCTTGCCTCCTGTCTGGTCCCTGATGGAGATGATGGAGATAGTCATCACCCTTCATAGATCAACCTCCTTGCATAAGGCTCTTCTCAAATCCTGCAAGCCAGAAGCCCCTTGATTTCTAACACTCTTTGTCACAGCCCTTAAATCATTCCTGTTCCTCACCTATCATTTTCTGCTAAGTTTTCTTCCTTCAACCTTGTATTCATTTCACATAATCTTTTAAAAATGATACTTATAAAAAGCAAAGGAAATGAAAATTAGCCGGTAACTTTATTGCACCAAAGAAACCTTATTTTTTATTTTGTTTGTTCTCGCCCCTCCTCCAGACACATTCACACATCCTTGTAAATGTTATGTGTGATTTTACTGAACGTATTCCCAGTTTTAAAACTTCTCCTTCAGTTTCACACCTCAGAGCGTGTGTTGAGTGAGCTAGCTCATTGTTATAACATTAATAAAGCTGGTGCAAAGGTCAGGAAGAATTTCCTCCCTCATTCAATAAAATTAAGTGATGGATTATGTAGTACTGAAGCTCTCTCTTAGGTTATAAGACCTAAAAACATTTGGCATTGTCCTTGACTCCCCACAGGTCTTAAGAAGACACACAGCCAACTCATTAGAATGAAAAAGATCCTTTCTAGATGATTTCCGCATCTACTTCTACTGTGCAAACCTAGGTTGGTTGAGAGAGCTGGACCTCAGGGGAGGGCTGACCCTGCAGAAGCCAGGAGTGGAGAATCACCTGGCAAATGTTTGGAGGGGCAGGAGCTGTGGCTACATAGTCACACCTCCTAACATCTACTAGGAGATCAGATCCCCTGAGGACAGAATGCTCAGTCCTAATGGGAATTCATACTTGTGTGCCTTCCAATTTGTAGTTTTCTCTTTCAAGAATGTTTCTCCCATGGGGCACCTGGGTGGCTCAGTCATTAAGTGTCTGCCTTCAGCTCAGGTCATGATCCCAGGGTCATGGGATCGAGCCCCACATCGGGCTCCCTGCTCCGCTGGGAGCCTGCTTCTCCCTCTCTAACTCCCCCTGCTTGTGTTCCTTCTCTCTGTGTCTCTCTCAGTCAAATAAATAAAAAAATCTTAAAAAAAAAAAAAAAAGAATTTTCTCCTCTCCCAGTCCGTGTATCTAATCCAGATAATTCATCGTTCAAGACTCTGATCTAGGGATACTTGACTCAAGAGGTTGTCCAATACCCTAGACTGAGTTCTCTTTAGAGCTTCCCACAGCAACTTCCACCTGCAGCATTTACCACCTTCCTCTTGACTTTGCTTTCTCTACCATTATGGGAGCAGAGATTTCTTGGGTAGGGAATATGTCTTACTCATCTTTCAATTTACTCGTGCTCATATCACTTCTACCACCTGAGTGGCTTATTAAATGAGTGAAATAAATACAAAGAGGTATTTATTAGAGAATGAAGTCACTTCACAATGGGTAGATAATGATAGCTTTCATGGAGGAGTTGACATTTGTCTTAGACCTTGAAGAACAGTCAGGATTGGGGCATGCAGATTTAGGAGAAATGTTATTCTAAAGAATTACATGAACAAAGGAGCATAGCGAAATAGAATGTTTGGAGAACAGTTCAGTTTGGCTGGAATATAGGGTCTGTTGTGGGGAAGAAAATTTTTTTAAAGATTTTATTTATTTGCTAGAGACAGCACAAGTAGAGGGGGTGGCAGGCAGAGGGAGAAGGAAATGCAGGCTCCCCACTGAGCAAGGAGCCTGATGTGGTGTGGGGCTTAATCCCAGGTCCTTAGGATCATGACCTGGGCTGAAGGCAGATGCTTAACTGACTGAGCCACCCAGGTACACTGTGGGCAAAATTTTTTAATACACCAACAAAAAAATGGAGTATATTTGGTCTAAAGAATCTGTCTTTACTCTATAGTCAAGGAATAACCACTGAAGTTTTGTTTTTTGTTTTTTGTTTAAAGATTTTATTTATCTTTTTGAGAGAGAGAGTGAGCAAGAGAAAGCACAGGCCAGGAGAGAGACAGAGGAGGAGGGATAAGCAGACTCCCCTTTGAACAAGGAGCCCACGATGGGGGGACTTGATCCTAGAACCTTGGGATCATGATCTGAGCTGAACACAGACGCACAACCAACCACCCAGGTGGCCCACCACTGAAGTTTTTCAAAGAGATACATGGCAGAGTAAGATCTATATAAGAGTCTAGTTTTAGCAATGGTTGATACATGTATTAGACTAACCCTCTCACAGATAACAGTTATAAGCTCCAAATTAGTATAAAAAACAATTATTTGAAGTTACTTGAGAACAATCAAAAGGAGTCCATGATAGAGATTATTCAACCCTTTGCAGAAGGCAACTGCACAGGGTGAGACTTACTTTTACAAAGCTTTTCTTCTGAGGGCATTTCTCAATCCATGTGGTTCAGGGTGGCTAAAATTCATAAAGAAAACCATTGTCTTTCTGACTTAAGGAGTCAGAGAATGAATCAGGGATGCATCAGGGATGCCAAAGTGACTGGAAGGAGGGAACAACAGAGAAGAAAGCCCCCAAATCTCCATATAAACTCCCCTCAAATCCTTGAGCAACCACTGAACTGTCCATACATGGAGGAGGATCCAAATAGCCCAGCAGAGAGCAAACCATTAAAAAAGTTGAAAAATTGAACAGAGATTTCAGCTGAATGACCACCACCCCGATGCAAAAAAAAAAAAAAAAAAAAATCAGCAATCTTCAGACAAAGGTAAAAGACCCCAAAATCCCTATAACAAATGATCTGCAATGCCTTATATATGAAGTCAGTAGAAGAAAAGGGAAATGTGACCTACAAGAGACAAGGGATGCCTGGGTGGCTCAGTGGGTAAAGCCTCTGCCTTCGGCTCAGGCCATGATCTCAGGGTCCTGGGATGGAGCCCCGCATTGGGCTCTCTGCTCAGTGGGGAGTCTGCTTCCCCCTCTCTCTGCCTGCCTCTTTGCCTACTTGTGATCTCTCTCTCTGTCAAATAAATAAATAAAATCTATAAAAAAGAGAGGGACAAAATAGTCAAGACAAAGCAAACTCTGAAATGATGTAGACATCATAATTAGCAAAAAAGACCTTAAAGCAGGTATCATAAACATATTCAAAGACTTAGGAGAAAGTAGGGTTCCTCAAGAGTAAACGGATATGGCAACAGGAAAATGAAAGCTATAAAAGAAGAACAAAATGGAAATTCTAGAATTCTAGCAGTGAAGTGGAGAACTCCCAAATGAACCCAAAAACTGAAGACTGAAGATTGCAGGAGGAAAGTGGGAGGGACAGTGGCGAGAGTCATCTTTAAGACTGATTTGCTAAAAGAAAAAATACTGAAAAAAATGAGCCTTCATTTTTCAGAGCCTTTATGATGATGGACCAATAATATCAAGAGGCTTACATGCACATGTATATAATCAGAGACCTACAGAGAGAGGAACAAGAAAATGAAGGGAAAAATATTTGAAGAAATTATGGCTTAAAATTTGCAAAATTGTTTAAAATATTAACCGACATAGCCAAGAGTCCTGGTGAATATTAAGCAGGAAAAATATAAAGAAAATTAGATCTAAGTACATCAAAAATTGAACTAGTGAAAACCAAAGATAAAGGGAAAATCTTGACTGCAACTAGAGGAGAAAGAATGTATTACACAATGGTACAAATCATGCCTGACTTCTCATCACTCGCAGTGGACACAAAACACAAGGGAGCATATGGAAATAAACAAAAACCTAATCAAACCAACATTATATATCCAGTGAAAATATTCTCTGAAAAGGAAGATGAAATGGGCTTTTGGGGTAAACATAAACTACAAAATTTATTACCAGCCAGTCTGCTCTAAAAGAAAATTTTCAGGTTGATGAAAATGACATCAGGGGTGCCTGGGTGGCTCAGTGGGTTAAAGCCTCTGCCTTCAACTCAGGTCATGATCCCAGGTCCTGGGATCAAGACTCCACATCGGGCTCTCTGCTCAGCGGGGATCCTGTTTCCTCCTCTCTCTGCCTACTTCTCTGCCTACTTGTGATCTCTGTCAGATAAATAAATAAAATCTAAAAAAAAAAAATGACATCAGATGAAAGCTCAGGAGTCATAAGAAAGGATGAAGAACAAACAAAATGGTAGATAGGAATAAATAGGAAAACTACCTTTTTTCTTCTTTTAATTGACTTAAAAGATAACTGAAAAATTTAAAGCCTTCCAAGGATTGCCTAACATAGAGATCAGAACCAAACAAAAAAGTTTCATCAAGGCACTTCATTTGAATCTTCAGAACACTGGGGACTAAAGAAGATGCTACAAGCTTCCAGAGGTGGGGGGTGGGGGTCACATATAGAGGGTTATGAACAAAATTACTTCAGGATTTTTCAATTACACTGAAAATAAGAAGATATTACTTTCAAATACTTGAAGGAAATTATTTCTAACCTGTAATTCCATATCTATTCAACCATGTAGAAGGCAAAAATAAAGACTTCTTCAAACATTCAAGAACTCAAAAAAAAATTACCTCCTATGCATCCTAAGACTATTGAGAAAATCTCCAAGAAAGAAAGCATGGTATATAAGAAATAGAAGTTTGGGTACAAGAAGATCACAAAGAGAAATCTCAGGAGAACAGCTGTACACCAGATGTAGAGATAAAAACAGACATTTCATGGAGATAAATTGCAAAAACACTCTATTTTCAACCATTTTCTGGGGTACTTCGTGGACCTTTTCAACTTGGCAGCTTAAGTCTTTGTGGAAACTCTATTCTATTATTTGTCGCATTTTTCTATTTCACCATTTATTTCCTTGGCTTAGAGGTGAGTCAAGAATCCAGAAGCAATTCACGCAGTCTGTCCTCTGTCTCCCTCAGAAATTCCTCTGCCTCTAAGTCTTCAAGGTCAACCACAATTTCTACACCACTTCATAGGTAAAGTTTACTACAATAATCTCCAGGCTTCATTGCTGCACCTGGTCCTGAAGTCACTGAGATCTTACTACCTCCTCCCTCCACCACCTGTATCAAACTTCCCTCTCCTCCAACCACTACTCCTACTTGTCCAGGTTCCTAGCCTAGTGGCATGATGCAACCTGCATCCCTAGCTGGCTGAGCTCTTGGCTATCCTGCTGGTGTCAGACCATGTTGGCTACAATTGTCATTCAGCGTTATCGCCAGGCATGTGAATGACAAGACATGCCCATGATTGACCCGTACCTTGCCAGTGCCTTAGTTACCTCAAATTGCCCAAGGCTTTTCCCCAGTCTCCTCCTCCTAAATCACTCCCACTGAAAGTCTAGTACTATATATTTTAGCTTGGGTTCTACCAGAAAGCAAAGCCCTAGTCAAGTAGATAATCCCAGAGTACAAGTGGGGGACCAGAGAAAATTAGGGAAGGGAAAAATGTCTACATAAAGTTGAATTTCTGACATCACAGCTTTTGGATACTGGGGTTTAATTCTGGTGTCTAAGGAACATACAGAACGTATTTCAGAGCTGTCCTCTAGAAAGACAACTGGGGAAAGCATTAATCCATATGTTTCCATCTCTCATTGATTGAAGATTGCTCTCAAAGTTAACTTTCATAAATTTGGGGGCTCCATGTGTGAGCTTTACAACTAGGATCTCATTCCAAGCTGTAGCATAGATGAAGTCCTGGAGATACATGGTGTTCATTTGAGATGAGACTCTGTTGTAATATAAGACAAATCTAGTTTGGAATCAGAGGTGAGACTGAGAAGATGTGGGTCTCAGAGGCTCTGATAGAGTCTATATGAGCTTGTCAAGGAGTTTGGACTTAAATTGGTAAAACATAAGTATATACCAAAGAGTTTTAAGAAAAAAATACTGACATAATTAGATTTGTATTGTAGGGAGATAACACCTGAGATGTTGAGGAGGATGAATTAGGCAGAGAAGGAAGGAGATGGCAAAGTAGTACAGGAGAGCATTCTGGAGATTCTGCCTATGGGTGATTGTGCACGAGAGCAGTGTCCATGAAGAAGGAGGAAGAAAGGAATTAATGAGCTACTTGAGATATTGAATCAATAGAGGGAAATTTGGGAAAAGCTTCCCACTGATAATTTGCTCAAAAATACTATTTTAACAAAGTATCAGCAACCAGACATCACCTGTCAGTTAGTAGGGAGTGGAGAGTTTGTTGATGCAATCAATGTGGTTTCAAACTCAGGCCAGCGAATGGATCATGATGCTAGTCATAGGTATGTGCATAGGAAAAAGATAAAAGAACTCATGTGTTAACTTTTTTTTTTCCAAAGGGGTGGGTAGAGGAGAAATTGATGTGATGTTTTACTTTCACTTTGTAAATTATCATTTTTGCGGATTTTTTATCTTTCAACATGAGATAATAGTATTAGGTTCTAGAATCAGGGGCAGGAGGAATGAAGACATCAAAAATAAAAAAGAAATAGAACTTCTTCCATATACACACAGATACATGCAAAAGAAAAAGAGAGAGAGAGAGAGAAAACCTTGTTTCTTATGCCCAGAAAATTTAGTGTTACATACTTGAAAGAGAGGTTTTTTTTTAAATAAATAATACAAAAGAAAGTTTTTAAAAAATGTATGAAATGAATTCCTGCAGGAACAAACCAAATGCCACCAAAATGTTGAAAGCACCAAAGTCTATCCCTTCATATGATACATGAATATATAAGTAATAAAAGGTGAAATAAGTCAATAAAACCCTTTAGTTTTGGGGTTTATCAGCTCCAGTGTGGCTTTGTGCTATCCTCTGCATCTCTTCAGCTATTGTTTGAACACTTAACAGATTTTATGTCACATTTTTTTTCTTTGTGTGGGATTTGTATTCCTTCAAAGACCTAGCCCCATATTTTTCTTTTTTAATTTTTTGTCAACGATATTTAATGAGCAGCTACTATGTTATCACTGCGGTAGGAGCTGTTGATATTATCATCCCTACCGTAGACATAGTACTTACCCTTCTGATAATAATTACCTAGCTTTGTACCTGAATTTAGCACTTAGTTAACAGTATAACTTTAAGTAATTCACTTAATCTTTCTGAGCCTCAACTTTCTCATCGTTAAAGGGTGGGGGGAATGTTGCATGTACAGGATAGCGTTGAAATAGATATTATTCATTTATTCATGCATTCATTAATTCAATAATATTTGTTCAGTGCTCTCTACATCTAATATGTGTGTGTGTTGTGAACCAAAAATAGTATGTCTCTAGTGTAAATTATGATTGTGTGTATGCAATAAACTGAACTAGCATTTTTTATTTTTACTTGCTGGTCTGTTTGTTTTGTTTAAAAAAGCTTTCTTAGCCATGATGTTCTATAAATTCAAGCACCAAAATGTGTCATGCTCCAGGCCAGAGTTGCTAACCATTTTCATGTCTAAATTCAACAAATCTGTGAATCTGATAAGGAGGATAACATTTTACTTCAAAGCACTCAGACACTCAGCCAACAAAACTGGAAAGTAAACAGAAGCAAGAAGAAAACTAATGAGGAAAGAGAGCATAAAGGGAAGGAGGAAGTTTGGGGGGGTGGTTTTGAAATGCGCGATCATGAAATCACATGTGCTCCATTTTTTCTATTAATATTTTGAATGTGAGGACTATGGGAAGAAAGCCAGAAAGAAGAAAGCCTCACTGATAACCAAACTGCTTGTTGATTGGACTTCTGTGGACCATTTTATAAGGTGACTCAGCGTGAGACGTCTGGAATAATTGTGTTCTGACATTCGCATTATTTGCTTTTTGAGACTAAATCCCACACATATCTTTATAATATTTAATGTAAGCCTTAGTCATGGCAGAAAACCAACGGTACAGAAGCTGCCCTTACTTTGATGAGAACATCAAACTTAAAGGGAGAGAAATATTTTATTATAAAGCCCACAACTTTCACCCAACCCTACTCCTTGACAGATCCTGGGGGGGATTAATTACACATACACATTTTTCATACCATTTGCTACCTGCAATCTAATATTAGCTCTTCTGCTTGATCAAGGCTTCATCATACATATATGCACCTCCACATATATTTTATGACCTCAAGGAATTTGAGAATTCTCCCGTCTGCTGCCGTTCCCTTTATCACTATGTCAACATCATAACTGATAACCGGGAACAAGAAGCAAACCTGGGTAAAGAAAATGTAGTAAAGGAAGAGTTAAAAATAAGCAGACAGACCCAGTGACTTTGGAAATGAGTGGAGTCTCTGACTCACAGCAAAAGGTACAGCACATAAGCCCTTGACTCCAGATCAAGTGTTTTTCCACAGGAACAAGGATTCCCAATCCTGATACTGCCATACATGGACCCTGGACTTGGCAGATGGTGGGAGCACGTTGTCCCACTGGTGGTGTGGAAACATTCCAATAAGCAAGAGGGGGCTAAAATGATCCAAGGGGTTATGGATTGGAGTCAGAAATGTCAATAGGAACTCACGTTTAGGTGGAAAAGCTAGTCTCGTCAGATGAATGCTGGCAAACACGTCAGTGGTGCATAACCCTTTAGTATGTGTTCACAAGAGCCTTACATTGTTGTTCACATGCGACTTTAATAATCTACCCTTGGGGCTCGCAAGCTGTTTCTGTAAAGGCCTGAGAGCAAATATTTTAGGCTTTGTGGGCCCCATGGGCTCTGTAGAGACGATGCCATTCTGCCCCTTGTGGGACCTCAGCAGCCATCACAAGCAGGGCTGTGCTCCACTCAGACAGGGTGCCACACCTGACCTGTAGTCTGCCGACCCCTGATCTCTTCTACAGAATCAGAAAAATGAAAGAAAATGCATGAACAAGACTACATGTGCTCTCTATGAGCTCAAGACTGGAAGAAGTACTTGTAGAGAAAAATTTTAGTAGAAACTGCTCAGAAACGTTAACCAGATCTTTCCCTGGATGGTGGAATAAGAACTTTCCCCCCCTCCTGATTCCTACCATTGCACTTTTCATGTACTCAAAGTACGAAAAGGGAACCCTAAAACCAGTCTCTGAATTCGTACTTTCATCAGAAAGCCAGAGATTCCCAGGTCAATTTAAATTAAGATTTGGAAATATTCTTCTTGGTGACACTATATCCATTAAAAAAAAAAAAAATACTTGAGTTAATCTTCATCCAAGTCTCCATAATAGCAGACATATTTTGACATTCAGAAGCCATCTTTTGCAATATTGCTTGCTTCTAATCAACTCAGATTATGGTTCTGAATCTATCGTTAGTTATTCGTGAAATGTTTCACTTCTTCCAAAGCTTCTGAAGCTTTATGAGGATCGCCTACAGGCACAATATTGGAAAATGTTGCCTGTACTCCTCAAGCTCTTCTTAATGACTCGTGTTCTTAATAGCCTCTGTTTAAGTGACAAAAGAACCAGTGTTGTTAGGAGGGATGTACAGTGCATTACACAAGTTTACTCTGGCAAGCCACAGGCCCTGATCTGCAATCCTGTGTCAGCACTTTTTAGTCCCATGAACATGGATACAGATGGGTGTGCAGGCTGCTCCTGGCTCTTCCCGGGGCCAACCAAAACATGGAAAACAAAGGCCTTTATAAGCTCAGTGCTGACCACAGTCCCTACAGCATTGCTAAAGTCACATTTTTTCCTTTGACTTTCCATCCACAAAATACCTCTCACCTGAGAGAATTCAGATTGCATTCACAGGCCAGGACTCTGGCTTGTTCTAGTGAGGGTATGTAATTGCTCCCTCTGGAAAAGGGAAAACGGAACCTTTCTCAGTCTTTCTCTAAGAACTTAAAAAACAACCCAATGGGTCTCTGAACACAGGACACAAACCAAGGACAACTTGTTAGTCTGGAGGACAGGCACACAGTTGGCTGACACTACGCAAATAACAGAAAATAAGGACATTATCTGAGACCATTCAAGGGAGGGAAAGATACCCTTTCTCAGCTTCACCAGCACCTCGAAGAGGCCTAACTTAGCCACCATAAAGTCATCCTCTCCTGTCTTTCACCCATCCATTATTCTCTCTCAGAAGGACTTTTGTGCTATTATAAGTATGTCATCATATCCTGGTTTAAACTTCCAGTTGCCTTACTAGAAACATGCTCTTTGTGAGGGCAGAGACTACAGTCCCTTTGTTTTTCATTTTTGTTGTGTGTGCTGTTTTCTATAATAAATATGTGATAAACATTTGTTGAATGCATAGATGAATCACAGAATAATTATAGGAAGACACCAGATTCCTAATCAGACAGTGTGTGTTCTAGTCTGGCTCTATCATCAACTGTGAGATATAATAATGAGGTTCCCACCATGATGGGAACACCCACCCCAAATCTTAGTAACTTACCTGGGAAAGCACTGACTTTTGCCCACACCACAAGTCTGCATGTTTGCTGAAGCTCTACTAGGCTTGGTTACAACCAGCCTTCAGATTGGAGTCAGGTTGGCTCCCCACATTCCCTCATTCTGGGACAATCTTCTACTTGGAGCATGTTTTCACTGTGAATGGCAGAGGCACAAAGGGGAGAGAGGAAACACACATACCTCTTCAAGCCTCAGCTTGGAACTGACACACTGTCACTTCTGCCTACGTTCCCATTGACCAAAGCAAAGCATATGGCCAAGCCCAACCTCAGGGAGCAGGGAAATAGACGCCACACAGTATTCCACAGAGAGGAAGAGGACGGAAGGGAGAATTGTGGACAAATAATATTGCCTATAGCATTAGACAAGCAAAAAGGGTGGCCGGGGGGGGGGGGGGGGGGGGGGGGGGTTGGAGACAATTCTAGTCCTGATAAACACAGGGCTCTTTTGAGGGCCATATGTTCTTATGTAGACATTATGTAATTAAAATTGTTTAAGCAAAAGCCTGACATTGTGTTGGCACCAGATAATGATTGGAAATGACAAGTCATTTTATTTTTCCTCTAGAAAAAAAGACGACAATCAAAAAATAATACGATCGTTGCTTCACCTAAGTTGTGTATAGAATATTGTGGGAACAGGAGATAGAGTTATGAAGTTGGCCTGGGGGATGTTCGTGATGTTCTCTAAGCTACTTTAAAATTAAGGAAGAACAGCCATTGTGGAGGAGAGGGAAGTGGAAGTGCGCAGGAAGAGAGGAGGCGTTTGCTCTATCAGGAACATTTCCTTTTTAGAGGAAAGAGGAAAGATTTGAAACGAATACGGCAAAAACCAAAGCTGTCGTCTGATAAATCTAGATGTTGAAAAAATGGAGACTGTTATGTTACTTTCAGTGTATGTGTGAACTATATGATAATCAAAAATTAAAATTTGTAAATTATTATAAAATCAGTGCCTGGCAGACAAACAAAGGAAGGAAGATATTCTGGGCAGAAAGAGGACATGTGATAGGAAAAATGACTTGGTCTTTTTTTTTTTAAAGATTTTATTTATTTATTTGACAGATAGAGATCACAAGTAGACAGAGAGGCAGGCAGAGAAAGAGGGGGAAACAGGCTCCCCACTGAGCAGAGAGCCCGATGTGGGGCTCAGTTCCAGGACCCTGGGATCATGACCTGAGCTGAAGGCTGAGGCTTAACCCACTGAGCCACCCAGGCGCCCTGGTCTTAATGGATAATAGAGTGTGAGGGGAAACAGTGGGAAAGAATAAGACAAAGGAACAGGAAGGGACAGTAGTAGTTTTATAGAGCTGCGATACAAATACTGGGTGACTTAGAACAGAAGAAATTTATTGTTCCATCATCCTCTATCTGAGGTCAAGGTATCAGCTGGGTTGTTTCCTTCTGAGGGCTCTGAGAGGAATCTGTTCCATGCTTCTGTCCTTGCTTCCCAGTGAGGGCCAGTAATTCTTGGCATTCCTTGGCTCATACATACACAACCCCAATGTCTCCACCTCCACCCAGCATTCTCCTTGTGTGTCTCTGTCTTCACATGGCCATCTCCCCACCGTGCCCCCTTCTATGTCCAAATTCCCTCTTCACATAAGGACTTGTTGTCATGTTGGATTAAGTCATGTCGGATTAAGAGCCCACCCTACTCCAATTTGACCTCACCTTAATTGAACTAATGACATCGGCAACAACCCTGTTTTGGAAAAAGATCACATTCTGAGGTACTGAAGATTAGGATCCCAACAGATCTTATGGGGAGACACAATCTAACCCAGAAGAAATTGCTACTATTTTTTGGCTATTATTATCAGCAAATTTTTGTATTTCCTAAGAAAATTCAAAGGAAGAGCAGAGTATATTGTTAACCAATTGAAAGATCCCCTCAGGGAACCTATGACTTAGCTGACTGTGGAAGGAAGGAAATCACCAGAAGGATGGTGCTTTCTGTGTTTCTTCCACTTTACTCTTCTTGTGCCTCTCAGGCGAACCCCCACCCGGCTCTGCTTTGCAGCAGCCTGCATGGGGTGACTCACCATCCTGCCCCATCAGTTCTGTCATCTGAAGAAAAAAGCCTCTGGCTCCTACCACCACTCTCTGGACTGTGGTGTTTTGCCCTGAAGTTAATTTTCAACCCTGGGCTCTACAGAAACGAACTTGAACACCAAGATCCGGCAGCAGGGATCTGCTTCCTAGTTTATCTCTGTTTTAGGAAACTTCCTAAATGAGCTCTTCTTGACGCATGACAGAATTTTCCATCCTTCATAATCTGTTTTCCGGTTTACAGCAAAAAAAAAAAAGCCAGTGAGTTCCTTCAAATCAGTGCTCAGACCACTTGGCTCATCCCTTGTCCTAGCCAAATGCTTCTCCCCTCTAACTGAGCTGTAACTGCACTCTCTAGCTCTCATCAACTTCTCTATCCCCCCTTTCACTCCACTCTCTCCTGGGCTCCCTATTTTGCAAAAAACCAAGTCCTTCTGTTCTTTGAACATTCCCCTGCCCTTTTCACCTCCAGGCCTTTTCACAAGGTTCTTCCCCCAGCTTCTCAAATGTCAGCTCCCTCTGAAACTTCACTCACATTCTCAATTAGCACTTCTTCGGAGAGGTTGTCTGTACCCTTCTTCTCCAGAACAGTTTCTTCAGATTCTCAGATTTCTTGTGTCATTTATCTCCTTTTAGAATTAGTTGTTCATTTCATTAATTTCTGGCTGACTGTACATCTCCTTTAGAAAATGAGCGAGTGTGTCCACCTAGTTCAATAACAGCCTCTGTACCTGGCACTTAATAGGGGCCTCATAAATAGAAATTAAATGAGAAAATTGAAACTTTGGGCTCAGGCCTTCTCCACCAAATCCTCACAAGTTTAGGCTCTAAGCAGGAAACGTAGGCCACTTGCCTTAGGGCCTGTTAGTGCCGGTGTCCCAGGCCCCTGATTCTGCTTGCTGGGTTACTGATACTTTATTCTGAAGTCCCTAATCTTGGCTTTTGGATTTAGTTCCAAAGTTCTGGATTCCAGACCCTGTTTACAAGAGACAGGGCCCAAGAGGATCAGCTGGGCTTCTCCCTGCCTCTTCCTGCACTTGAGCTTTTGTGTGCTGGAAATGATCATTTCTGCTCCTACCTGGCTTAGTTAATAACCATGGAACTGACCCCAAACCTACGAAAGCCGTCCTTGTCTGACTCAGCTCCCGTCCTCCCTCTCTCTCACGCCCATCTTTCCACTCTAAATCTTCCTTTTGTTCCCACCCCAGTCAGACCACGACGACAAGCATAAAGGTGTGGTTCCTATGAACACCACTTTTAAAAGCTAATCATTCCAACTCCCAGTAACCTCTATTGGAAGCGTATGCAAAACCGCTAGTACATCGTTTCACTAAATACAACTAATCACCACATCGACAATTAGGATCGATGCATTTGCTGACTCCAGTACAGACAGGGGTTACCCCTGCCATATTTTCAAGTTTGGGTACTTTAGACACTTTTCAGATATGGATGAGACCACTTATAGCCTTGACAGTGGGGATGCCTTGAAGACGTCTCTCCGCAAACCTAATTCTATCACTTTCTTTAAAATCCAGTGTCCGTAAAGCATTTGAGAAAAGCTACTGTGAGTTGCCTGGATATTGTCCAAGCTCTGGATACCATAGTTAGTCACACGGAATGTGGAATGGGCTAGACGTCTTGGAATTATTCTCGTTAAACTGGTGTAAGCGATTGACCCAAAAGCTTTAATAATCATTATTTGTTTAACAAGTTCCTGTGAGGAAAGCTATGCAGTTGTCTTGTGAAGTAGCTTCTTAAAAGGCTTTTATTTTGTCTGGATATGATAAGAATCATTACATGGTATGTCTAGCTGATGACTTAGTGTTCTTTCAGCGCATAGAAACTTCTATGGGAAAAAGAATTAGACAATAAGCACCAATGAGTTAATACATGCCATGTTTCCAATTCAATTTGCTTTGATAAAAATCAAATAATCCCCAGGAACACAAATATTTATCTACAGTGATTGGACAGTCTGTTAAAATTGGCATTCTCAGTCCCTCCAAAACATTCATTTGTCCTTTATACGACCCACACATTGTCAAGAGGTTAATAATGTTGAAAAATTCCTGTGATGTTTTTAGTTTTTGTGCTATCTGGCAGAGAGCATCAGGATCCTTAATTTTGTTTTCAACATAGCATATTTTTTATTCACAATCAATGTTCCTCAGTCTTAATCAACAGAATAGGAAACAGATTTTTAAATTCTGAAGTCACTGTAAATTCATAGCATTTTTCCTTTGAGCAAAAATATTTTACATGACTACAATGAAATATGAAAAGAATCTGTATGATCAGGGAAAAAAAAGAATTTGTATGGTCAGAAGTGTCAACAATTAAAAGAATAATAATGTGTCCTGAGTGAAATAGACCAAGATTCTAAAGGTAAACAGGTATTATTAAAGAGTTTGGTAAAGTGATTTTTAAATGTGCTAGTGTTTATATTACAGAATATATTTCAGAATATGATTTAACCCTAAATATAATTATATACTACATTGCTTGTGTGCAAATATTATTCTTTCCTATTAGGCATTGTTTTAGTTATGTCATTCTAAATACCCCAGCACCAAGGTAAAATATACCTTAAAAAAGATTAAGTTATCTACTCCAGTAAAATCATGGCAGATAAACCCTTTGATTGACTATGTCAAGTATATGTTAAATCATAAAATCTCATAGGACTCACTATAGAGGACACCTTCATACTTTCAAGGTTACTATATTCTTTAAAAGATTGTATTGATTGATAGAGAGACTACAAGTAGGGGGAGGGGCAAAGGGAGGGAGAAAGAAAATCCAAAGCAGACTCTGAGAGCACAGAGCCAGATGCAGGGCTTGATCTCAGGACCCAGAGATCATGGCCTGAGCCACAATCAAGAGTCAGACACTTAACCAACTGGAGCCACTCAGGCACCCCTCATGGTTACTATCTTTTACTTTTTTCTTAAGATTTTATTTATTTATTTGACAGAGAGAGATCACAAGTAGGCAGAAAGACAGGCAGAGAAGGGGAAGCAGGCTCCCTGCTGAGCAGAGAGCCTGATACAGGGCTTGATCCCAGGGCCCTGGGATCATGACCTGAGCTGAAGGCAGAGGCTTTAATCCACTGAGCCACCCAGGTGCCCCCGTTACTATCTTTTATACATTAGATTCCTAACCTGTTTCAAATAAGACTGGAAAAAATAATAATTTATAGTACAATATGGCAATAAATGATAGTCATCAAATTCAAAAGCATCCATGGGCTTCACTTCCCTCAATAAATCTCAGGTGTTTAGAAGAAAAGTACAGTGAGAAGAAAACTTACATCAAAACAGCAGGTGGAGAAGTAAGACTCCAACTCTAACCCATTGGGGTGATGGACGCCTCTAAAAACAGTAGGTTGTGTAGCTTCTTGTTAGTCTGTATGATAAGCACATTGCTATTAAAAAGCAAAGCAATAGACCACCATTTTTTCCTAAAGTGACATGTAGCTTAGAGATGTTCCCACTGTCCCCAACTTCTTTTTTGGAGCATAATCTCCTCCACTACCTTTACTTACCTTATCCACTGACCCCCAACCCCATCTCTACCACTATTTTTCCATCTCCTTTGCCTCCTTCAAACTGATTTTGTCCCCTGAGCCCATCCTGGCCAACCCCAGCCAGCCTCATTCATGCCTATCTCCACCTTTATCCCTACAGCTTCACTCTCATGCATGGTCCTTCTGCTCAAGGTTGTTTTGCCTTGGGTCCATGTTCAGTGGCTGAGGTTTGTGTGTGTGTGTGTGTGTGTGTGTGAGAGAGAGAGAGAGAGAGAGAGAGAGCGCTTGTGTTTTGGAGTCATTCTCCCTGTGCTCAAACCCCAGCTCTGCTCTTCAACAGCTGTGAGGTAGTGCCCCTTTCTGTAAAGTGAGGATTATAATGGAATTTACCTAATAGGGATATTGTGAGGCTAGAAGGACATAATGGAAGTAAAGCACTCAATACAGTGCTGGTAAACAGTAAACACATAATAAATATGGGTTTTTGTTATTCTTGTCGTATTTGTTATTTCACCCACACAGAGGTAATTCTCTTCAATGAAAAAGCAAAGAATTTTATATTACTTTGTAACACCCTGTCGCTATGACAACTGCACGTTTGAACCAAAAATCAGGACAAATGACCCAGCAAATCACACGCACTCGCACTCACGCAGCAAAGAAACAGAAGCAGTGAAATAAAAACAGTCCCAGGTGATTCAGGATTGGAAAATCTCTGTGTCCGCAAGTCCTATGCTTTGTTCTTTTCATAGCCTGAGTACTCAGATAAAAGCATGCCCCGTCTACACAGTGAAGTAAATTACTTATTTGTTTGGGGTTGGATTCTGAATCCATAGGCAGATTAGAACAAGCCCCCCCGGCCCTGCATGAGATGCAGAAACAGAGACACCTGTGCAGTTGTTGTTGTTAGAGAAAACCTTATCTTCTCTTCCGACAATTTGTTGTGAGGACAATATCAGGAAAAAAACAAACAAAACCTTCCCAGTCCTAGGGTGGGAGGCACCAACAGACAGAAGCCAGTGGGTGAAACAGACGTGTTATCATGTGAAAATTGGAGCTGGGAGGAAGTTGCTGATAGAGCTGGAACCCCTGTGGACAAGGAGAATGGGCCAGAAGCTCCATGATGTCCGAGGTCTTCAGTAACTCTATCTGAGAACAGACCGGACAAACACCTTCAAGTCTGTTAACTGGATTGTTCTGGAAAATTCCAGCTCCACTCTGAGAATATCATCTGCCTAATTCCAATGTTGTCAATATTTTAAATGTGTATTTGAGTATAAGAACCAGAGCCTTCTGAAACACTGCCATTTGGGTCAAACCAGAGGAGACCAGCAGACCAAGACGGGAGGGCGGGAGGTGCGGGGCTGCAGATTGGTGGAACAAGAAAGCAGCTCCAGCAGAGCCTGGCCGTCACAGAATGGCTGTCTATGGTTTTTAAAGGGAATTTCCAGGATGGACACACCTCGTAGACAAATGTAGGTAAGGATTGCAGTACATTCCAAAGTCAAATACAAATGCTTTTTATTGTCTTCTATGATCCATGCCCCTGTTCCCAAGCATTTATGTGGATAACTGAAAAATGTCAGCATAACACATTTCTTTCCTTGACTCTCCATTTTTCTCAAGGCAGACAAGCTATGATACCAAAGGCAAACACACCACGTAACAAAGGATAATTGTGTCTCTCGGGTAATCCAGTGATTTTCTCCTGATAGTTGTGCCCTTTTGGTGCCCTTCCCAACATTGAAAGGAATCAACACACGTGCACCCACGGGAATAGAATGGCTCCAAATGGCCTTTTGTTCCCACATTCCTAATTCTCATAGTCCTCACACTCTTCTCCTGGCCTTGCTTCGTTTTCAAAGTGAAATATATATATATATTCCCTACTGTACCTTAGTTTGATAGCTGATCTATTGTTGTCTCTCATGTTTTTTTAAGCCATCACTACTGATTATCCATTAAGACTGTGTATTGGAGAAACAAATATCCATCCTGTACTGGGGTAAGAACAAGGGCCTGAAAGGTAAAAGCCTATGGGTCATTATCTAATCACCACCAAATGCAGACACACCGTAATTTATGTCACTGTGATATAGAGCACACAATTAAGGCAGAAATTATTGAGGCCAGGTGTAGACACCCAGTTTCTCCACATACTGTTTTCTCTACTTTGGTGTATGCTTGAAATTTTCCATCATAAAAAAACTTCAAAAATTCATATGACATCAGAGAGACAAACTCAGAAAAGAAAAAAAAATGGATCTGAACAATATTCTGTGATGTCAGATTACTGTAGGCAGCATTCCTATGCTCAGCAGACCTCCAGCGTTCCTCTTTGCAACCTTGGAAAGTTCGTGGGAGGAAGAGGGGTGTTTATTTTTAGTGTGAGTTACTTTAGTGAGTTCCCAGTTTTCTTGTTGAGGTGGCCCACACATGAAATGCTATGTATTTGATTTTTCAAACCACATGGAGGCAAGGAAATAAAAAGGGTAAAGACTTTGGCATTGGACAGAATGCATTTAAGACCTCTTAGGGTTCAACTTGGGGGAAGTTACTAATTTCTCTGACCTTTCATCCCTTGTAAAGTGGAGTTCATATCAGCCTCACAAGGTTATTAGAGGAAAAGTGCCGACTCATACATCTGGCAAATAATAGATTCTCAATGCATGTTCATTTCCTTCCTTCTTTTTAAAATATATTTTATTTTATTTTTATTTATTTTATTTAAAGATTTTATTTATTTATTTATTTATTTGAGAGAAAGAGAGAGCTAGAGAAAGCATGGAGAGGGGCAGGGAGAGAAAGAGAAGCAGACTCCCCATTTAGGGGGGAGCCCAACCCGGGGCTCGATCCTAGAACCCTGAGATCATGACTGGAGCCGAAGGCAGACCCTTGACCAACTGAGCCACCCAGGCCCCTGTCCTTCTTTCTGGTCATAGTTTCAGTTGCTAATCATATAACATGTTGAAGAAATTCCAAAAGCTTTCTAAGATATAACTCTGAAATCTTTTTAGTCCTCCAAAACACCAGTAAAATCTTGGCCTATCCAGTCACTGCACATCATTAACAGCAGGGCTATTGACAGACAAGGATCCCATGTCTTTAGACAGATTAGATACCAGATTGTGTGGCATTATTAGAAAGGACAATAAACTCTCAGTTAGGGACATGAATTCTCATCTCCACTTTCTCACTAAGAGATTTTGCCTTTAAAAGGGACACTTAACCATCTCCTGTCCTTGGAGAGAAAATTTTTCAAAAGCATTTTTAAGCTCCCAACTTCCTAAGACACAGAGAATGAGAAGCCTAGGAACTGACTCAAGTATATGAAATTAGAAATTTGCTATGTCACTATCCTAAATAGAGAGGCATTGGTTTGGTTGTCCTCGGCTATGAAAACCACCCTTATTAGACTTGGACAAATTAAAAGCACTATACAAATATGAGGTTTTGACTCTGGATCAAATCACCTTCGCCAGAGGCCACTGCAAATAATAGTCGTGTTGTGTGATTATTATTGTTCTTACGATGATAAAAGCAGGATTAGGAATTTAATGCAATAAACAGGTGCAAATCAGCTAAAACCCAGGACAGAGAACAATTAACATTGTGGGATGTCAGGTATCAGAGGCAGCGGGCCCCTGGCCTGGCCCTGTGCTTACCGTGGCTTTGGCAAGCTACTTCACATTGAGGAGCCTCAGTGGCTTCATAAGGCATAAGGCATAAGGCATTTCGGTCTTTAAAAGTTGTCAGAAGTTATATGAGAAAATGCTGGAAAAATGTCCCTGGCATTCGTAAGTGCTTAAGAATCTATTTTCTTCCTGAATTTCTACTTTAGAAATAGGATACCAGCTTCTTGCCAACAATGTTGATTTTTCTGAGTTAAAATTTAAAATTTTACATTTCATATTTATGAGTCATTCATTGTTATATGTGTATGTGTAAGAGACAGAGACACAGAGATGACACACTTATAGGGTTTCAAAAAACAGCAAAATCTTGACGGAAGAGCAAAAGGACAGTATTCAGCAGAGCCGAGCAATCATAAAGGCAACATGAGACTCATGGACAGACCAGACAGATTTAAGGATTAAATCACTCTCAGTAGGAAACTATTTCCTTCCACCAAAAGTCACAGATGTCTCAGGGATGCCTGGGTGGCTCGGTCAATTAAGCATCTGCCTCTGGCTCAGGTCATGATCCCAGGATCCTGGGTTCAAGTCCCTCATCGGGCTCCTTGCTTAGTGGGGAGTCTGTGTCTCCCTCTCCTTCTGCTGCTCCCCCTGCTTGTGCGCACGTGCGCGCTCTCTCGCGCTCTCTCTCTCTCTCTGTGTCAAATAAATAAATAAATAAAATCTTAAAGAAAAAGAAAAGCCATGGACGTCTCTAAAGTCCTTGCCACCACAGCCCCAGTCACAGGCAACATGTGCACATACTTCGTTGGTCAAGATGATTTGCGGAACTAGGGGATATTGTGCTGAGTGAAATAAGTCAATCAGAGAAAGACAATTATCATATGATCTCACTCATATGTGGAATTTAAGAAACAAAATAGAGGATCATAAGGGAAGGGAGGGAAAAATGGAGTAAGACGAAATCAGAGAGGGAGACAAACCAGAAGAGACTCTTAACTATAGGATACAAACTGAGGGTTGCAGGAGGGGAGGAGGAAGGAGATGGGGGGCTGGGGTAACTCGGTGACGGGCATTAAGGAAGGCACATGATGTGATGAGCATTGGGTGTTATATGCAACTGACAAATCACTGACCTCTACCTCAGA
This sequence comes from Taxidea taxus jeffersonii, assembly GCA_003697995.1. NCBI lineage: Eukaryota > Metazoa > Chordata > Mammalia > Carnivora > Mustelidae > Taxidea > Taxidea taxus. Next base: position 23,426 of record RCUC01164760.1, read on the forward strand.
AACTAATAATATACTGTATTTAATACAGTAGTTCAGTAAATAATTATATATATCATATATTATATATGTAATATAAATATTAATACAGTAAATGATGCACTGGCACTTCAATAAAATAAAATTAAAAATAAATAGAAATAAAAAGTCACATGTCTCTAAAGCCTTTGTCACCACAGCCCCAGTCATAGGGGATTTGTGCACATCCATTGGTCAAGACAATTTGCAAATCCCCCTTGAAAAACTCAGGCCTCACACCTCCAGTACATCCCATATCTGAAGAATTCAAAGCTAAGAAAGAGCCTACACAACGCATGTGAACACAGCTGAAGCATCTACATTCGAGATGCTACGTTTTAAACAAGTGCCGGAGACAGAATCCTCTTCAGTGGAAAATCAGCGTTGACTCAAGAAAGTGACCTGTAAACCCTGGACAGGGCAGGATGTGACCCCAGCACTCTGATACTGACACGAATCAGCAGGTGACTCAAAACCCAGGGGACAGGAAGAAACAACCTCGCAAACGGAACAACCCAGAAGACCAAGCATTCCTCAGACCATATTTATCATCATCCTAATAGTTTCGACTAGAGGGCAAGCCCCTGCTAGTATCAAAACCACTCCAAGGTGTGTGTTGGCTTTGCTCTATGTGAATTCAATATGCAGATGAATATATATTTTTTCCATTGTTTAGGCTGAGTTTTTCTCAAAGATGGCTGGCAGTTTTGTTTAAAAAAAATATATATATATGGCCAGTCTGATACAACACCACATTTACAGAGAAATACCTATAAGAAACAGTGGCGAGACACCCTAATCCTATTTGAGGACACCACCTTTTATGTGTACACTATAGGTATTGACTCTGGCCCCTAGAATTTTTGGGCCTCACACCACAAGATGGGATTTAGGACACTTAGGTAGGTTAGCTATCTTTCTGTAGGGACTCACTATAATGGCTGGTGCTCATGGGGCTGAAAAGATCCCAGGGCTTTCCTAATTTAGGACAAAAGATTATTTCACCGTGTCTCTGTGCCAAACTGAAAAAGCAACTGGTCTACCTCGACATTTCTTCAGCTCGTACATCCTCCCCACCCAATGCCTGACTCCTTTTTTCTTCTCCCTTTCTAGCCTCAGAGTTCCTTTCCCTAAAGCTATTCATCTTTTCTTCACCTCATATCAACAAGGAAATCATTTAGCTGGTGAGATTGTTTGCCCCAGTTTACTCTGTGGTAAAGATAGACCTTCAGTATTGCGGAATCCTGGCCAGAAAGACAGCTCGGCCACCGCCACCGCCTCCTCATCCTTGGAGGGGGAGAACCCAGACATGTCTCGGGACCTGCAACTGCCCCAGCCTGAGGAGACAGGATCGTCCGAGACAAGAGAGGAAATGCTGTGGACAACAGCAGAAGCCGCACAGTCCACAGGGCTCAGCTTTTTCCACCACACCCAGTGGTGGAATTTGTTCTCAGTAAACACACATTGCTCTAAGCACCATTATTTATTAGAGATGAAAGAGAAAGATCATCTGCTTCTCAAGTCAGTTCCACTCTTCATAGGATACACATGGAAAGTGGTTATCTGCACTTCTGTGATCCAGAAACTAGACAGCAAAGCCCAGAGCAACCTAAAGTTTGCTCTTTTCCATGCACCTTGTGTACCATGTCTCCCCTGAAACTCCAAGATGGGCAGTGACTTCCGATCAGACCGGAAAATCATGAAACATGAATAACCTGTGGAACACTCTTTGGAAATCAAGCCAACATTCTTTAGAAATGATATAGGGTTGAGAATTAGCCTTATTAAGCAACATTTAACCTAAGTGAAATGATAATAAAGAGAATAGGAAGAATAAAGAAAAAGAACAGTGGAAGTACCAGCCATAATCCACATCCTGAAGGGGTCCTTCGTGTCTTAGCCCAGCCTGTCTCCCCATAGGTGAGGATGCTTTAACCATCAGAACTTGCAGAAATCTCTTGGATTCCTCTTCTTCTCTTGCGTAGTATCTCTCAACTCAGTCCAAGAGCCACGTATCCACCTCTCTCCAGCTCCTAGTTAGTGATGAGCAAATCATTTAGTTGTCCCAGCCCATATTCCAAACACCTTGCCATTCTTCCCTAGGTATGGTCTTCAGAGTCAGGACCCCATTTTTTTTAAGCTCTTCAGTGACAACACTCTGTCTTTCAATGATGGATCTGATTTTTCCGATTGTCAAGAGCTATCCAGTCAGTCCCTCCAGGCAATAAAATTGGTCATCAAGCAAGATAAAGCATTTTTGGCTAAAAATAAAGTGTGTGTGTGTGTGTGTGTGTGTGTGTGTGAGAGAGAGAGAGAGAGAGAGAGAGAGAAAGATAAATTGGGCCAGAAAAGTGTTTCCACTGAAAAATTTAAATATGTTTTATGCCAGTATGTGTGAAAAATTTCCAAGGGTCACAGCTCTGAAGGACAATTCACATTTGGATATAGACATTGTGCTCTGTTTGCTTTAAAAGATTGATTATTTTATAGCTACAACTCATAAAGCCTGTGGTCATAAAACACCTCCCTCTATCTTGGAGGCAGACTACACTTGTATAAATAATGTTATCAAGTTCTAACTCAGCTAAGACCACTGTTGGCCCTAAACATGGCTAGACTCCACGCCGCACTCACGGAGCCAGGACCACAGAATCTATTCTCAAGAATAAATATGATTTCTAGCTTACATGGGAAAATAAAAAAGGAAATTTCATCCCAAAAGAATAAATATTAAGCAGGATAAGAAGTGACTAAAAAAAAAAATCAAAATAGCTTAAAAGATAGAAATTAGCATAATATTGGCTTGGGGGCATTTTTATCAGTTACAGAGGGCTTTTAAAGAGAGAGGCAGCAACTCTATCTTGATTCTACATCTGCTACTTGCCAAGGTGTGGTCATCTGTCTTCAACAACCCTGCTCTATCACCATTTAGCTCCAACGGACTTAACTGTGCCCTTTGTCACTTCCAGTCCTATTCCCCAAATCTGCTGTTTGCTACTTTAGAAGCTCCTTATCTCCTACCGCTCAGTATTCTATGCCTACTACTTCCACATTTTGTTTACCCATTCCCTTCTTAATCCCCTAAAAAGTGGGATTGTAGTTTTCTGAAATAAAGACTACACTTCAAGTCAGACAGAGATGGATTCAAGTCTTGGCTTTTAGTGGTGACCTCAGAAAATGTAATTAATTTTCCTAAGCTTTTCCGAATTAACAAAAGATTACTGTAGGCTGTCCTAAGTGATTTAACATATGTTCCTTAAAATTTTTTTAAATGACTACGTAAGCCAAGTGTTTATGAGTTTTTCAGTGTGTTTTGTTATTGTTTTTTCCCCAAGATTTTATTTATTTGACAGAGAAAGAGAAGGATCACAAGTAGGCAGAGAGGCAGGCAAAGAGAGAGGGGGAAGCAGACCCCTGCTGAACAGAGAGGCCAACGTGGGGCTTGATCCCAGGACCCTGAGATCATGATCTGAGCCCAAGGCAGAGGCTTAATCCACTGAGCCCCCCAGGCACCCCTGTTCACTGTATTTTGTATGCCTACATCATATACATAAGTTTTATGAAGTGGGAACATAGTATAATCTTTCTTGTTGTGCAATTTGCTTTGTTTCCCTTTACAACACTACCAGTAATGCCACCTCTGCTTGTAGATCTTTGCAGTGACCAAGAGCCACATAATCGTAAGCATATTCCTTTCTGTTGTGGTTGCTGAAATGCTGGCATGGTGTCTGATACTGGAAGGTTCCTCTCCATTTTGGTTTCACATCTGCCTCCCTCTACGTGCATATATCGGCCCCCCGCTGTCCTCTAGAGCAACACCGATAAATCTAATCCCCTTGTCATACGGCAAGCCGCCTACCCACTCTTCACCTCTACTGTTGTCCACCCTATAAGAGTATCTCAAAGCTATCTTTCAGCTATTATGGTTGACATTAGCAGCTAGTTCCTCTTTTTATATAACCAATACATTTTCTGCGCATTGTTTTGATCTCTGTAACATTGTCAAAAGCTAATGAATAAGGGATCAAAATGTGTTATGAAGGGAAAGAAGCAAGGGTGGAACATGAAGCAGAACTGTGTTCAGCCTGAGCCCGGCTTCACTTTTTTCATGTGTACGTGTATAGCATAGCTGCCAAAGTGACTACTCTCAAGTCAGACCGCTAGGGCTCAAATCACAGTCACTTAATGGCTGCATGTCCTCTCTGAGTGTCTGTGTCTTCATCTGTAAGACAGGGATAATAGAAACCACTTCCGAAGGTTGTTCCAAAGATTATACGATTCCCAGGGATACATATAAAGTGCCAAGGCCGGTAGCGGGCACGAGGCAAGCGCGATGTTTGCTGCTGTGAGGAGGAAGAAGATAAAGATGTATGTGCTCAGAGAAATCACTGTCGTCTTTCCTTGTCTCAGTTTCCTAATCTGTGAGATGAAAAGGAAGATGGACAAACGCTGACAGCAGTGGTAGTGATGATGACACAACCCTCGAGCCCTTGACACTTTTCAAAGCAGATCCATACACCGTGGGTCCCTGGGAAGCACTCACGGGTATCCCCTGCTCTCGGCCTCTCCGACTTGCTGGCACAGCCCAGCAATGTGCTGCACAACATAAATGCTGGCTCTAGCCCTGGGCCTCCATTTAGTAGAAAGATCCAAAGTCCTCACAGACCTTATGCCTCCACCAGTATCTGACTTGCTATCTGCAAAATAATTCAGGCCCATAAATCTGGACTCCCAAATGACACCAAGAGACTGGAAAGAAAGAGACAGGCAAAGAATAAAACAAGGCAATCGTCTCTGTGGAACAACTACACCATATTACACTATGCTGTTGATCATCAGTACCATATTACACACCCTATAGATCATCGGAATGTCAATCCCATGGAGTCCTCACAACTACCTAGGTGGAAGGTTTTATTACCCATATTTCTAAGAATTTTCTCAGAGGAGTTCAATAGGCGTGCCAAGGTCACACAGCTACTGACTTTAAAACCAGGGTGGAAGTCTGACCTAGCCCAAAGCTCGAGCTCATGCTAAAGTTCCATGCTGCCTCGCAGAGATTTGCAGTCTCCTAGGATTGGGGTGTTGGTTGCCATTTTTTTTTTTTAGTTTAGTTTTTTTTTTTTATTTGACAGAGAGAGATCACAAGTAGGCAGAGGGACAGGCAGAGAGAGAGGGGAAAGCAAGCTCCCCGCTGAGCAGAGAGCCCGATGCAAGGCTCGATCCCAGGACCTTGAGATCATGACATGAGGCTCAACCCACTGAGCCACCCAGGCGCCACTGTTGGTTGTCATTTTAACTTCTCCACTAAATCTCAAGCCCATTGAAAAGTTCTGCTCCCTAAATGGTGCCAAGAATGTGATGAGGTATTTTATCATACACAACTAGCCTATAGGTGACGCTATTTTTCACTCACTACTGACCCAATCTGGCACCTCTCCTGAAAGCTTCAAAGCAAAAATGTCACTGTATTTTGAAGGCACCCAGAGACGGCTCTGACTCCCAAGTCTATCACGTAAGTGATCGGGACAGCTATTGAGCAACAACATTTCTTCCAGATTTACAGAATAACAGAGAACAAATACGTCTGAAGCATGATCATTGTTCCATACAATAAATATTGTCATTGGGTGAGCTCAGGCCACTTTTTTGGTTCTTGTTCTTCCTCATTTATTTGCCACCAACACACTTCTTTGCTCTCTGATTTGACTGCTGCTAGCCCTGAGGGCACATGAAGGTGAAGTTAGCATAAAACACGTTGCTAAAAAAGTCTCCAGTCAGTCAACAGACTTGCTTTCCTGCTTAAAGGAAGTAGCATGAAAATGAGAGAGCAATGAAGTCACGGTCTTGAGCTCCCAAGGATTTCACTGCATTTGGCAAACTCCACTGAGCTAGAATACTTGGCTTAAATAAGTGAAATTACAATTATATGTTAAGACCCATCTACGTTATCTTCATTGCCATTTCAATAGACAGTGACTAGATGTCAGGCAGGGTACACTAAATATTATTGTACTTGGGCCTCACAGATAATCCCATGAGGTAGGCACAATTGTTATACCCACATTTAAGGAGGAAGTTGAGGCACAAAAATGTTAGGTAACTTTCCCATTGTCAGAGAACAAAACAATGGTAGCATGAGGATCCACACCCCAGCAGCCAGACTCCAACGCCCATGCTTTCTCAAAGCAAGTTTCTGATTGCCTCTGGGAAATGGTAAGATACTCAGGTGCATGCCCATAAACAGGAACTATTTAGTTTAATAGTTTTCATGAGATTTCTCAGTCCATGTAAACAATCCTGTACTAATCAGTTGGTGTGATGAAAATGAACAAGATCTACGTGTGCTAAGCAAACCCAAACTATGAAGAGCACATGAATTTCCTCCGTAGGGTCACTTGGTTTACCGTTGGGTTGATCACACACAACACTTGAGTTGGAATTACACTGAGAATTTCTGGCATGGGTGGAGCTAACTTGTGGTAGGTGCACTTAAGGGATTACATTGGATTCTTACTGTGACTTTCACTGGAAGTCTCTGACAATGAGATGAATAGCTGTTAGAAAGGAAAGGTAAAAAGAAAGCTGTCTGCCCATGGAACAGTTTTCTACTGGTTTGTTTCAGAGCCTAGAGTTCATAAATCTTCCCCTCCTTTTGATTTCACAAAGGTCCTTCTCTTCCAGAAAGTTCCTCTTCCCAAAGCCAAGGACTGATAAGGAATGAAGACAGAACAACAGGTGCCTTGTTGTCTCAAGTGGCTTATTGACATCGCTGAGATTTTTCAGACTGGGTAATGCCCATTCAGCTCATTACGCCCTTCATAGCAATAGTCTTCTTTAGGTACTTTCTCCCTGTTGAAAGAGAGTAAAGTAGGGTGGACTGAGAAGCATATGAGTCTCTCTTTCTCTCTCTTTCTCATTCTCTCTTTCCCTCTCTCCCTATTTTCAAGTTTAATGCAGCTCAATTTATGTCACACAAGGGAAGATCCCATTACAGGAGCTAATTGTAGGTGGCCACAAGATACAACTGAAAGACAAAGGGGCATAAAGGCTTGTAATAAGGCACCTAGGACACCCCACCCTGGGCAATGCTCTCTGTGTTATAACTATCTGCCAAGGTCACATGACAAATGGCACAGCCCTCACTAGGGGTCAGAAGGTCTAGATCCTAGTGTGGCTCACTCTGTAGTCTTGGGCAAGCTCCTTTTCCTGTTGAGGCTCCAATTGTCTCACTCTTACAAGGGATAAAGCTTCACCAGAGGGTCAGTGGCAATTGATGAGATCTCAGGCAGGCAGATATGCTCTAGGTCACTCTAGGGGCCTGTGTCAACAATGGTTGCGGGTTGATTTTCCAGAGTTCTGGTCTTGCCTCTCACTCTAACCGGAAGCTTGTCCTTGATCCTTGCACCTCTTCCCAAAAAGATTTGCCATTGCCTTGGGTGTGATCCCAGTCAGTCTTACTAATCAACATGACTTCCTGTTTCCCTACAGTGAGAAAAGAGGAGGGAAGCAAGGTCTGAGGGGAGTGGCAGGGGCCGAACCAAAAGAGGACCTCAGCAGGGAAAAGAGCCTGCTCAAGCTGAGTCAGTCCCGTGTTTTTTTCCTGTTAAATGATTCACATGCCAAGGCAAATCAGGCAGAGATGTGCAAACTCTTCTCTGCCTTTCATGAGCTTCCAAATGAGTTGGTGATTTTGTTTTTGTTTTCCTGTCTCACTGCACTTTCCTTGGAAACAGGATTGTGCTTTTTCATTCCAGGTTGAGGTCTCCCCATCATTTCAATGTCTTGGAGTGGAGGGGTTGTCATATCCAAAAAACACTGTGCTCATACATGACTTTAAAACTACTTACAAGGTTATTTTAAATGTTATTCATATTCCTTACATTTCTTGTGGTTTTTTGACTCAAGTAGGTTAAATTATAAACAAAATTTCATAGCATATTATATATAATGAAGTCTGAGTTTTGTAAAAATCAAGCTCTAGATATATGAATTTCCTATATGTGTCTTAAAAGGTTTTTTATTGTAAATACCCAAGAATTTTTTCAGTTGTCTGGGTTTTTGTTTTTGTTTTTTAAGATTTTGAGAGCGAGACAGAATGAGTGGTGGGAAGGAGCAGAAGGAGAGAGAGAGAGAGAAGCAGACTCCCTGCTGAGCAAGGAGCCTGATGCGGGTCTTGATCCAGGACCCGAAGATCATGACCTGGGCTGAAGGCTGACACCTAACCTTTTTTCAGTTATTTTGAGTGGGAATTCCTTCTGAATATACAACAGATAAAATACTTTTCACACAAAATTGAAACGTTCATTCATTATTAAAAGTCATGATCCTTAAATCCTTATAACACTCCCAGCCACCATTTTGTCCTCTCATGTTTAAGTGAGGTCAAGCCCTTCTTCCATGTTTTGCTTAATCTCCCTGCGTATCCATAGCTGCAGCATCCTTTTTAGCCAAGTTATTCAGGAAGAGATGGTTTTACTATTTGGTTAAATCTGGGCATTCCCCAGTTTAAGACACCCAGTAACTTCTGATTTGAGTTAGAATATTAGTCAAACTCCTTTTCATGACCTATAGAGCCCCATATGGCCTATTCCCTGCCTTTCTTTCCAACTAATCTTCTCCTCCTCCACTGTGGCCCACACACTGGCTTTCTCTCTGTTCCTCAAAAGGGTCAGGATGTTTCAGGTTCTTTGCACTTGGCATTGCTACTTCCTAAAAGAGTCTTCCCTCATTTTCATCTGACTGCCTCCTTCTCCTTATTTAGTACTAAGGTCAAATGTCACTTCCTCACAGAAGCCATCAATGTCTCCCACACCAAACAGGTTTTAATTACTTTCCTGTTTTGTTTTCTCCTGAGAAGTTAAAGCACTATTGGAATGCTTTAATTTGTTTCCTTATTTTTTAGTTTTTGTCAATATTCATTCTCTGTCAGGTCTGTTATGCTTCAGGAGAAGAAGGCCTTTATCTGTCTTGTTCACTGTTTTATCACTGTTTCCAGAACAGTTCTTGACACATAGGAGGCTGAAGGAAAAAGCCTTGGCTCATCTTCACACCTACTTAAAGCTCATCTCCATTTGCTATGGGGAGTTCTGGCTGCCTTAAGTCTTATTACACATTGGGTAATCCAGTCTGAATTATCAATTACAATGATATCCTCAGATGACTGTCACAACAGTAAAAAGCTGGTAATGTCCGTGTCATCCCATACAATTCTAGAAAGACACAAAAGAGCTAGTAGAATGTTGATAGCACACCCTAATTTCTTAGGTAGTTCTTTTCAAACTTTTCCAACAAGATATAACTAATAGTTTAGAATAGTGAATAATCACATTCAGAAGGAGATCAGAACAGGAGTATAAAATGGCCCCCAAGGACAATATATCTTTGAAGTCACACATTATGTTTTTAAAATCCAGATGAATTTTGTATTCTAATAATCTCATATCTGGTTTGATTTAGCATAAAAGAAATTTTCCCTCAAATTGTTGGAAAAAATGTGCCCTCCAAGAAGATGCTTCTTGTTTACCCTGGAGAACCACTGAGAACCCCCAGGTACATATGATTCGAGCTGATAATCATCTAGAAATAATTCTGGAGGAGCCTTGAAGGGAGAACAGCCCCTCCCTACTCATCCTTCGTTACCCTCACCCCCATCTTCACCCCAGGGAGGAAGAACTTAGGAATAAAGATACCTAAATGAATCTTGAGTCCTAATGGGTACCAAGTTTTGAGAAGGAAAAGCGAGAAAAAAGCTGTATCTTTCTGCATCCCTTTTTTCAGACATCACTTTTAAAACATTTCCCTTGGTGAGGTGAGAGGTACAAGCTCTCCTTGCTCTTGGGAGGAGAGAACCTAGAGTGAGCATATAATGCACTTCTCCCAGGACCATCCTGGTTATGACTATGTCGTTGTGGCAGTATTATTCATTCACCCTTTTTATTTATATAGTATATGGTCACCCCAAGGGATGCCTTCCCCACTCTCCCTCCCACTTGAAAGAATAAGCAGGAACCACTGTAAAGGAGTCTGAACAGCAAGATGTAAATCTTCTTCCAATCCAACATCAACCCACCAAGGAAAAGGAGTCCTTGTGACTCAGATGAATTGTCCATTTGATCCACTGAGAAAAGTCACAAAAGAATTTGGGGTCCAAACCTTGGTTTTAGCAATGATATTTTCTTTGTCCAATTCATTTCTACAGTTAGGAATTGGTGATTACTATGAGTTGCTCAATGAGGACTGGAGATTCAGGATCCAAGCCATCATACATATATTACAATAATAATATTTAGAGGAAGAAAACAAAAGAAACAACCGGGATGGTAAGAGCGAATTGAGTTAATTAGTAAAAGCATTTTAAGATAAAATAAAATGTGATGAACAAAAAGTATGCAGTCAGAGATGCCACATGAATTTGAATAATCAACCCTTTCAATGACCTGGCATTTGAAGGCATGAAAAAGAAGATCGTTATCCCACAAATGTACCAGAAAAGATTGCTGGGATAGTAATTATGGTGGCCACTGTGGGAAGCAGAATAATCCATGGTCCCAGCTGCTGTCCTCTGAAATCCATCACCACATTTGCTCTGAGGCTATGCTTTCTGCGGCCATTTGCAGCCATGACTAAGCAGAGCAGGGCCTAACGCAGACCCATTCCTAAGAGATGCAGGACTCCTCTAATGGGCAGCATTTGTTTGAGGACTCCACGTTAGCCTTGCCAAAACTTCCTCAGAATTGAAATCTGAGGCAAAAAAAAAATTTTTTTTAGAGATGTGATTTATTTGTTTATTTTAGAGAAAGAGAGAGCTGGGCAGGGGAGAGGGGAGGGCAGAGAGAAGGAGAGAGAGAATCTTAAGCAGAGTCCCTGCTCAGCACGACCCTGAGATCATGATCTGAGCTGAAATCAACAGTCAGATACCTAACCGCCTGAGTCACCTAGGCACCGCCAGAATTGAAATCTTAAGGCATTTCTTCCTTGCCTTCTTTCCCCCTCTCCTTCACAGGGCTCAGTCCTGCGTAGTGGTCTGCCAGCTCTCCTAGCCTCCTTCCAGCACCCTTCCCATTTCTCTCCCACAAGGTTTTCCTCAACAAGTCTCTCGCATATCTGTTCTCGTCCGAGCATCTGGTTCTCGGAAGACCCGAACCAACACAGTGACCCAAGTAGGAATCTATTTGAGGGACAGGAAGAATTAGGCCATTTGATGCATTTAGGCTAATTTGATTTAATACTAAGAGGAAGGGTAATGGGTGATCATAAAAGAAGTTTGAGGAGTTTAAGACTTAAAAAGGAAGTTTCAGAGAATAAGTTGCGACAGAAGTGGTTACCATGGTGGGGGTGGAAGTGAGAACAGTAGGGTCGAAGTCATTCATTTGCATATTGATGCTACATTAGGTCCAAAGGCCTGTGTGAGATCTTTTTGATGTAGAACTCAGGAAATGTTGACAGCAATGTTTCTTGCCATCTAGAAGAAGCCAATCTACACTGAAAGAGAAGAAAGTCAAAGCAGAGAGGGAAGCAGAAGCAAGAGCTGGAGGGAGATCCTGAAGGGAGTTTTTGACCCTTAGTTCAGCTTTTCAGGAAGTCCATCTGCATCCCTACAGTTCCCCTGGTTTGACTGTTCAGCGTTTCTCATTTTACCTCAACTGGTTCAAGATGGGTTTAGTCATTTACAACCAACAGAAATGTGACTCACACAACAGAGAAATTTTATTTTGTTTTCCCTTAAAAAACATCTCTCGTTGTATAGTATAAAAATATCCAAGGTCACATTGTTCATAACGAAAAAAAAAAAGAAAGAAAGAAAGAAAAGAAAAGAAAAGAACCCAAACACCTACCAATGGTAGATTAAATTATAGCAAAGTCATCCAATGGAATATTATTAACTATGTAATGTATAAACTACATATCAACTACAGCTAAACATGTCAATAATGGTAAATCTGAAAATAAAATATTGAAAACTAGTAAGTTCTAGAAGAATTCATACCATAAGTTCCCATTCACATTAAGTTCAAAAACAAGTACAACTAAACCATATATTATCTAGAGATATATACAGAGAGGGCAAAACTAAAGAAAAACAGGTAATGGTTTACACAAAATTTAGGACAGTGGTTACTTCTAGAGGTAAGGGGAGGGTGTGACTAGAGAGGACACACAAAGACAACTAAAGGACTGAAAAAGCTGAATTTCTTAAACTGAGAAGTATTTGTTATTCAGCCTGTTTGTTTTCTAATTCTATGCATATATATTTAATTCATTTACATATAATAATTTTAAAACTAAAATAATTATTACAATAACTAACTACCATATTTTGAGATGATTACATAAAACTATAGATGTTTAATAACAGTTTCTAGCATGTAGTAAGCTCTCAAGAAATAAGAGGAGGCATAATGCTAATATTATGACATGCAGATATTTGAACCACTTAGAAGAAGAAAATACCAAAAAGTATGTCTTCATCCGTGTACACCATGTAGTCCAAGATGCCTGAAAATCTATGTTAGAACCACAGCCCTATTAGAGGTTGAAACTTAATGGTTTTCAACCTCCACTCACCTAAGGGATAGTTAGTTACTAGAAGAGACTCTCAGATTCGCAGCCACAGACAAGAATTTACTTGGTTAGTATCAGGCACCCTGTGGATAGCCATACTAATGAATATAAGGTGTTTAGTTACCCGACATCATATGATTAGCCCAACATTTAAAGAAAAATGATTGATTAATATGTGCACCTTAGTAGAAAAAATAATAAACAATGGATCAAGTGTCAGCTTCAAGCTATTCTAACTCAGGCCTATTCACAAAATAAGAGAATTGTAGAATTCATAAAATACATCATCTCATTCAACTATTTAGTTTACAGCTGAAGAAGAAAAAGCTCGGGGAGGTTATTTGGACTCTTCAAGGTCAACAGTGATTTTGTGGTAGAGTCAGGACTAGAACAGGAGTTAGGGTGGAAGCTGCAGAAAATGTCCTGCTGTTGGTGTTCACAGACCAATCAAAAGGGAAAACGGGACTAGGGAAGAAGGAAAAGCAAGTGAGATCAGGTATGGAAAATCCAGCACTGGTTTCCTTTCAAAGGAGCAGAGGAGCTGGAATCCACTGAAGCTCCCCATGGAGACAGGCCTAACACACCACTTTTTGAGTAACACCTTTGAATGAACTCTTTTGGGGGACAAATTCCTGGGAAGAAGATATACTCAGTTAATTCTCATAGCAGAAAATAGGCCATATGCAATTTCAGGGAAATTTCTATCTCAAGCTCATTCTCATCTCTGTCCCCTGCATCTAATACCCTTGATGGGCTTACAATCTAATACTTGCTCTTATGTGATTAGTTTTCTCTTGAGTCATGGTTATCCCTAGCCAATCACCAATCTAAGGCTAAGTTCAATTTTATTCCTTCAATAAGTACCCCCAGGGATGAAGGCTCTGTACTAGGCACTAGAAATTTGATGCAAAGTCTTTAATCAAACTCCATTTACCTTGTCCAATCATGGGAGAGAGTGAATTATTCAAAAAAAGAACACACCAACCAGAAGTAACTTGATACAGACAATGCCCCTCAACCCTTTTGTCACAAGACAATTAAGTAAAAGCTCATAAAGAACCTTTGCTTCCTTTGGAACTTTATCAGCTTGAGCCCAGCTGATAGGGAAAGTAGGTCTTATGGCTGAACTCTTGAACCAGGAAAGGATCAGTCCAAAGTTTCTGTCAGGTGACGTGACCTACAAAAAATATTTCCACTCCTTGGCTTATCTTTATGACCAACAAATGATTGCCTCTTATTTGCTCTATGTGCTGGAAAATGTGGTTAAATTGCTGAAGCTGTCCCAAACAAGAAGTTTCCTTCTAGGGAAAAAAATAATAATACATTCATCCCCTAATGCAAGATTTAATTAATGAAAAAGCAGCCTAGGTTATCAAACTATGCCCTTTCTTGGGGGAGGGGAGGTCTGATGTTTCATGGTTTGGGAGCTTTCTGAACAAGCAAAAACAGCTCTGAAAAGAAACCAGACCCTTCTCTAACTTCTATATCCTAACTTGTTGCCACTCTGCAGTGTTTGTAGCAGCTCGTAAGAAGAAAGTATGACCTCATCCAGCATCCACTCACTCCCAAATCCACCAATTTAATGAGTTTCACTGGAAATTCCCATTATGGGGGAAATTTCTAAATTACAAAATAACTTTTTGTTACTTATAAATGAAAAACTTGAGTTGTAATCAAAGTATAGTGGGTAATTTCTCCAAAGGAAAAAATTCAGTGCACGAAGCCAAATGTAAGCCTCCCTGTTTATTAAAGGGAGCTACATCTGAGATCCTAACACGGGACTGTGAGTATCCAACGACTTCATGTGTTGGCACAGCTTAACCAGCTGATGACTTCAGAGACTGCCAGCAGAAGGTGAAGTTAATGACCATCTACCGAATGACCAAAAAATGCGCACAGATAGAGCTCAAACAACTAGAGCGATACCCTCTTCTCCAGTGATTTATTGTCTGAAACACGGAGTTAAATGGAGCAGCCGCTATATTTAAAGGCAACAGTCAATGAACAAAAGCTGTTTGATCAAATGTTAACCTCCATAGACCATGGGGAGAGGCAGGGATTTACTCAAAATGTAGCATCAGAAGAAAGTTACTTTTCCAAAATGAACCCTTTTCTAAAGAAAACTTAGAAGGAAGGAGAAAGTACAAACAAGTAAATAACAGTAAATACATCTATCAGACAAGGTCATAGCCATTTTTTTTAATCTCAGAAATTATTCCAGTTTAGGCAAAATAATTTGAAAAGATAAATATTTTCATAGTCAGAAAAATTAGGTTTGGGGGGTTGCCTGTTGGTTTTGTTTTGCTTGTTTTATTTAACTTCCCTGTCAAGGACCAGTTTGGGCCCCAGACCTTGACCTGGCAATAGATTCAAGTCCCTAATCAGAGATATGGAATGCTGTATCTCATGACATATTCTTTCTCTGTCCTTTAAAGCACATATTGTCCCCCACAAAGGGACTTTACCATGAAACTAAATGACACAGTCAATAAGGACTTCAGATGGAGAACCTCCCTCCGCAGGCTCCCAGAAGACCCTGTTAGAGCCCCAGTCAGTGATCCTTTAGGAGAACCAACAAATTGTATCTGTAGTTCCAGTGCTGGGTGGAGGAAGCAAGGACAGCAGAAAGCAGCCTTAGATCATCCTCCCAAGGCCCCTGATGTGGAAGGAACAATCGCCGAGCACACACAAACGATCATTGTCAGCCCCAGTATGAGGGCTTGGGGTGTGGGAAAGGAAGCGTGGCCCGGAATTTGAAAGCTAGAATAGCAAGGTAAGAGATCTGAGAGCTCCAAGAGGAGCCTGTTTTGTTTATTTTTAGTCTAGACTGAGAGTGCAAGGACTTAGGAAATATGCGTTAAGTTAGAAGACACCCTGAGGTTGTTTTCTTTCTCCATTTGGAGCCCTGAGTAATAGGGCACACGCCAGTGCCTGCACCAGGGCTGACTAATGGCTGTAGAAATGCCCTCCCTTTCTCTCCGCATCCAATCAGGAACCAAGGACGACTGCCACTCGTTTCTCTGGACCTCCTCCTCCTTTCCCACACTACCTGTGCCTGCAATAGATCAGATATCTCAGTATTTCTCACCTGGATTAGAGCCCCTGATCCCTATGCCATAACACTTTCAAAAGAACAGGTTTAAGACCGCCCAATTTAAAAATTCTTTAGTGGCTTCCAATAGCCTTCAGGTTAAAATCCAAACTGTCCAGCGTACAGGTTCTGATAAGACACTTACCTTGGTTCATATCCTGTCGTTGCTATTTACCAATCTGGGAAAGTTTCTTAACCTCTTTGATCCCCGATTTTGTCATCTATAAAACAGGAGAACAACCATCATTCTTCATAGGTTTTGTTGTTAAGATCAATGAGACACTCCTTTCAACGAGCTTAGCACTGCCTAGTTTTCAGTCATTTTTGGCTATCATTGCTATTGTTATTTTGCCAATTTCCTGTTAGCTACAAAAGCCCTCCCCACCTCGGCCCCTTCCTCCTCTCCAGTTATACATCTTGCTACCAGACCATCATATCTGAAGGATCCACTTTGTGCCAGAACCCAATGCCAAAGGATTTACATATATTCTCTAACATTCACATCTCCACACGATCATGATTAGCAAGCTCATGGTACAGATAAGGAAACAGAGACTCAAAAAAAAAAAAAAATTAAGGCGCGCCTGGCTGACTCAGTGGGTTAAGTGTCTGACTCTTGATTTTGGCTCAGGTCATGATCTCAGGGTCATGAGATGGAGCCCAGAGCTGGTCCCCATGCTCAGCATGGAGTTTGCTTGAGAGTCTCTCCCTCTGCCCCTCCCCACACTGGTGCGTGCACACGGAATCTATCAAATGAATTATCCTTAAAAAAAAAAAAAAAAAAGTCAAGCAACTTGGCCAAAGTAACCCAACTATGAAGTGGTGGAGCCCATAGCTGAAATCAAAGTCCATCACACTGCAAATGTTTTTTTAATGATTACACTCTGCTGCATGTTTCCCAACTTATTTCCCCCCAAATTGCTGAAAGGGTATTTCTGGTCCTACATGCTCTTCCAGAACCTCACCACTTCTCCATCAAGAAGTAGGATCTATGTCATTTCCCCTTAAATAGGGGTAGCACCTGTGGTTGAGTCTGGCATGAGTCAAGCTATGTGATTTCTGAGACTCGGTCATAAAAAGAAATGGAATTTCTATCTGGCAATCTCTTCTACTGTGTGCTCCTCTGGAGACCTAAGCTGCCATTAAGAAGGTCAGCTACCAGCAGCCACCGTGCTAGAGAGACCAAGAAAAGAGATCTCATAAAGATAGAAATACATGAAGAGGGACACCTGGGTGGCTCAGTCAGTTAAGCCACTGCCTTCAGTTCAGGTTATGCTCCCAGGGTCCTGGGATGGAGTCCTGCATCGGGCTCCTTGCTCAGCGGGGAGCCTGCTTCTGTCTCTGTCTCTGCCTGCTTGTGCTCTCTCTCTCTGACAAATAAATAAACAAATAAATAAAATCTTAAAAAAAAAAAGAAAAAGAAATGCATGAGAAGCCCCAGCTGCCAGCCATATTTCAAGCGTCTCTGGCAGTCACTTCGTGAAATAGCAGGAAGCTGCAGTCACCAAGCCCTACCCAAATTGCAGATTTGTGAATTAAAGACATGGTAGTGATTATTGACGCCACCGAGTTTTGGAGTCCTTTGTTATGCCCTAATAGAAAACCAGATCAGGCATGGAAACCTCCAGTGCTATTTGATCAGTTTCATTTCCCCTGACAACACACCTCTCACAAACCTCGCACAAGTGATCGCTTTTGCCTACAAATCACCACCAGCCCACAATGCCCCAGCCAGCGTGCACACATAAACACACATACACCCTCATTTAAAGAGTGACTTGGCTTTCAAAAGTCATTGTAGGTGTTGTAGTTTTAGTCATCTTTCCCAAATTTGGAAGTGAGTAGTTAAGAACCCAAACTTCTAGTCAAAATGTCTAGGCTTAAATGTTTTTTGTTCACTGCTTCCAAGCAAGCAGTAGGACTTAATCTCTCCAAACCTGTTTGGAATGATAACCAAACTGCTATCTTGGTATTACAGGGATTCACTTATAGCTCCTAGCAAAGTTCATGGTATTTAATAAGAGCTCAAACATGTTGCTGTAATTAGAGCATTAATTATACTGCATTGCAATTATCTATTTTTTTGTTTCCTCTTCTGAACAAGAACAGTGTATGCTCAATGCCTTTGCACCTAAGATATGCAACTAAGATATGCAAAAACATTTTTTGCTAAATATGGAAACAAATGAATAAAGAAGCAAACAAAGGAAAGAAGAAATGAACAGGTATGTATAATCTAACCTCCTTTCAACTCCTCAGATCTAGTGTGTAAGAGGGGTAAAATGAGGGGCACGTATGTGGCTCAGTCAGTTAAGCATCTGCCTTTGGCTCAAGTTGTGATCTCGGGGTCCTGGGATCGAGTTCCGAATCAGGACTTTAAGTTCCCATTTACATCCCTGCTGAGCAGGGAGCCCGATTCTCCCTCTTCCTCTGCCTGCTTGTGTTCTCTCACTTTCTCTCTCTCTCTCACAAATAAATAAATTTTTAAAATTTTTAACCAAAAAAAGAGAGGGCAAAATGACCACGATCTCCAGCCCTATGGAAAGCAGTTCTGGTTCTGGCTGCATGCTCTTCCTCGTGTTGGGACCAGTTCTCTCTTTTCCTAGTGGTAGGGTAATACCACAGCCATTATTTCTGAGACTCCCTCCTACCCAAAGTCATGCAGAGAGTATCCTCCCCTGGCCAAGTGAAACATTTTGCTCCTGACACTCCAAACCAGATGCCAGGACTAAAGGAAAACCAGCGCCCAAGTCTCAGATGGCCTCCAACTGTAGATTCTCTATCCTCCTCTGTTTTATAGCCTGCCATCAAGACGTCTGACCTTGCCAAGTAAAACTCAGTTAATCCTTGACAATGTCAGTCCCTTTTATGGACTCCTCGATATGGCAATGCCATATGGTGGCAGTGCTCTGGGAGGGACTCTGCTCTTCCCTGACAAGCAGGTGTATGCTGCACTTAGCAAATAAGGTCCCTCTTGCCTCATGCATGGTATCTCCCTACTGATTCCTGCTCAACCCAGTGAAATTGAGAGGAATTACTAAACAGCAACATAGCTTCATTAATAAGGTGAGAAGCTTACCCTTAGTTTTTGTTTTCACTGTAGAATTTACATATATGAATATTTATGTATGAAATTCTCACTGTAGCAGCTAACAATCTTGGATATAGTGGTTCAGCTCCAACTACGGCTGTTGGAACTCAACGATTTCTCAGAATACCAATGTCATTCTGACATTGACATTAATTTCAATACCCAGAAAACCCCAGTGCCCCAGGGAGTCCTTCACTATGCCCTCTGGCCTCCACATATGAGTGAAAGTTTAAATATTTATTAAATGAGTAAAATTCAGGGTGTTGAATGTCTATAGCCATAAATTGCTTTAAAAGCAAATGTGGACTTTATCTTGTTATTGTTATTGTTGCAGATTCTAAGCTTCTTATGCGTTTAATCCTTTCTGCATTCTTTCTCCGGAAGGAGCTCTCTCCAGTGGGCTGAATGTTAAAAAAGATTTCTGCAGTCAGCTGAAAGTTAGAGACTTCTGGGGCGTGGCCCCACATTCTCTGATTGGGCCGCTTCTCTCGAACGATGTGGGCCTTTTGCTGTTGACTCACCAGAGGGCAGCAGCTTTGCAGCTTGATGTCAGCACGCAAGAATGTCAGACACTTCTCTTTGCCAGCCGCCCCTCCAACCCAGCCCCCAGGAGTAGCCCAGAATTCAGCAAAGCTGTGTGGGTTAACCTCTGACCAGCCTCCTGGTTGGGCTTCTTGCTGCCCTGGTTACCATGCTCCAGCAAAGAAAATCCCCACCACATCTCGGCGGAGGAACAATGAATGTTTCCAGCTATGGGTCTCTGGGGATACCGATGTAATTGGCTGATTAAGGCTTGGATATTTGGGGGATTGGGTATATTTGAGGGTCTGGATATGGTTTTCTGGGTGCTCCTCTTCAACACACACACACACACACACACACACAGTCTTCTCTAGAAGGAAAACAGCACAATACAGAAAGAAAGCTGCAAACAGGCACTAGCAAAATTTCTAGATCCAAATGGATTATGTGTTGTTTGTACTGCTGGTATTTGATCAACTCAATTTCCCCCATATTTCTGACTGTCTCAACTGAAGCCTCAGATCTAGCTCTAGCCTAGCTTGGACTTCTGCCCTAGTGGTCTATGTTTCCATGAAATTAAACAACAAAGAGCTTTCTGAGAGGAGCAGCTTCTTGATGATATTCAAGACCCAGCCGGGTTGTCTGCCCACAGTGGATATAAAAATATGTGGCCTACTTTCACATCTCATCTCCCCTTTAGGAGAGGAGAGTCTTAGTCCTATGCTAATTAAAATGTTCATATTTGTTGCATGTTTTTGGTGGTTCATGTGGTTTGGGGCAACTGAAAGTGGTCAACAGATAGGAGACTTAAGGTAATCATGACAATTAAATCAGTAGTTAAGCCAAGGTGAAATGGATGGATCACAGAAACTAAGTCTGCCCTAATTCCACTTGCTAAAGTGTGGGGATCCCAGAGCTTAAGGCCATTTGATTCCCTTGGTACAAAAATAGTTGAGGCAAAGCCATTCCCTGTGATCTTGCTCTCATTCCATTTCTTTAACCTGATGAATTGCACCAGCCTCCACTCCCCATTGTACTTGAATGTCCTCCAGGATTCTCTGGTTTGCTTACTGTAGTAGGCTGGAGGGTGGTTCCTAAAAAGATATGTCCATGTCCTAATCCCCAGAACCTGGGAATGTGACCTTATTTGGAAAAAAGTTAAGGATCTGGAGATGAGATCATTCTGGATGATCCAAGTGGGCCTTAAATCCAGTGACAAGTATCCTTATAAGAAACACAGAGGTCGGGGTGCCTGGGTGGGTGGCTCAGTCAGTCAAGCCTCCAACTCTTGGTTTTGGAGCAGGTCTTGATCTCGGGGTCATGAGATGGAACCCCATGTCGGGATCCAGGCTCAGCACAGAGTCTGCTTGAAGATTCTCTCCCTCTGTCCCTCCCCCCACACCCGCCCTTCCTCTCTCTCTCTCTCTCTGAAATAAATAAATAAATAAATCTTTTAAAAAAGAAACAAACAAACAAAGACAGAGGAGCGACCCGGAGGAGAAGAGCACAACGCCATATAGAGATGGAGGCCAAAGTGAAGTCACAAGTCAAGGATCTCTTGGAGCCACCAGAAGCTGGAAGAGGTAAGGAATGGACTCTCCTCTAGAATCTCTGTGGAGAGCGTGGCTACCGCCAACATTTTGATTGTGAACTTCCTACCCCCAGGATTGTGAATACATTTCGGTTGTTTTAAAGCAATCATGTTTGGGTAAGCAGCCAAATACAGTTATAAACTCCAATGCCTTATAAGAATCATACAGGCAGTGAAATGAGCAAGCTGTCTAGGTAGGGAAATCATGGTTGTAGCATCCCATGTAATTTCTCATTAACTAAAACTGATACTCTCAAAGGCAGGGAAACAACAGGAAAGTACAAGCTGTCTTCAGCCAAAGTGAGAACAAATGTCCTAGCCAAAAGAAGTCTCCAGCACCCAGATCCACCTAATTGCTACCATATGAAAACGTGAACCCAGCATTACCACATCTTTCCATTTTTACTGGATTTTTATTTTAAATCTCCTGCATTTTAAGTGTTGGTTCAAAGACCAAATGGGCAAACTGCCCACTGTGGCCCTAACCAAATGAGTTTGAGGACTGAAGTATGACCACAAGTGGCCAGTTGCCAGGAGCTCATTGACCCTTCTAACAGTATTTAAGGTAGGTGCCATTGACAGTTCATGACAAAATCAAAAACAGGGTCTTGTTCTTCTCCTCCTCAACCTGGTCTGGCACCCCAGGCAACTTCTCTTCAAAATCTTTCTCATCGTTGGTGTAGGCAGAGAGAAATAGTCTATTGAACCCTGAGATCATATATCTCCTTCCTCCTTCTAGGCCTCTCCTCTTGGTTTCTGTAGGGTAGCTAAATTTGCACTGTGACCAGTTAGAATCTAGAGGTCGTGTGTGTGTGTACATGTGTGTATTTTGAAGAGGATCATGGATAGCTACTTTGCAGTATGATGTGTGATTATTTTAGAAGGAAAATTAAAATAAAATTATTCACCAGGGAGAATTAAAATTCAAAAGCCATTTTTCTGTGCTTATTTTATCCCAAAGCATTAAAATATATTTTGCTAAAAGGATTGGTATTTAGGTCAGATAAAACTGAAGATATAAAACTGACACAGAATGTGGAGACAGTCTCTGTATTTACTTTATTAAAGGTTGCTACTTTTGTGATCATTTATCAAATCTTTAGAGCTACCTATTTCCCAGTTTCAGACAGTAAGTGTCCTGCAGAGCACTATAAAGTAAGACCTAGTTCCACTAGGTTGAATTTTTTAGTTTGTCTATGAAGCTGATTAGGAATATAGCTATGATATTTGAAAGTGCTACAAAAATAAATCTCATGCAAAGATCTATATTGTAACCCTTGGTTGAGTCCACAGTAAGGAAAGAAAGTTATAATCAGTTTTCATAATTGATCTCTGTGTTCTCATGGAAATACTCTAAAAATAAATAGGACACATTTCTGAAGGGTCCCTCTAAAAGGTATAAGAATTTAAAAGATTTTCAGAAATAGAGAAATGAGTTTCCTTACTGGTAGAGACTTTTCCTTAATCAAATTAAAGTTAAGGACACAAGGAACTCTAACCACTCATTAATAAGACAACCCCATTTTAAAATGGGAAAAAGAGTTACATAGACATTTCACCAAATAAGATGTATAAATGGTTTATGAGCACATGACAATGTGTTGAACATCGTGAGTCATTAATGCACATCAAACCCATATGAGGGACCACTTCACACCCTTTAGGATCAAGTCCGTCAAAAAGATAACAATGACAAGTGTTGGTAAGGACATGGAGAAGCAGGAACCCTCCTCCATTTGTTGTCGATAAGGAGGTACAGCAACGCAGCCACTTTGGGAAACAGTTTGACCCTTTCTTGTAGAGTTAACTATTAATTTCCATTCAACATAGCAATCCTACTCCTAGGTGTCTACTGAAGAGAAATGAAAAGATACTTCCACACAAAGACTTGAACATGAATGTTCATAATAGCATTATTAATAATAGACAAAGAGGAGGAACATCTGAAATGTCCATTAACTGGTGATTGGATACACCAATATAAATGTTGTATATCCATGCGGTAGCATATTATTTTAGCATAAAGAAGAATGAAATACTGATATATACAACATTTATAAACCCCAAAAGCATCATACTAAATGAAAAAAGCCAGACACAAAACACCACATATTATATGATTTCATTTATATGAATTATCCAAAAAAGATAAAGTCATAAAAACAGAAACTTGATTAGTGGTTGCCTCTGTGTCTGGGGTGAGAAGGGGAATAACTAAATGGGCGTAAGGGATCTGACTGCGATGATGAAAATGCCCTAAACAGGGGCGCCTGGGTGGCTCAGTGGGTTAAAGCCTCTGCCTTCAGTTCAGGTCATGATCCCAAGGTCCTGGGATCGAGCCCCGCATCGGGCTCTCTGCTCGGCAGGGAGCCTGCTTCCCCTCCTCTCTCTCTGCCTGCCTCTCTGCCTGCTTGTGATCTCTGTCTGTCAAATAAATAAATAAAATATTTTAAAAAGAAAAAAGAAAAAAAGAAAATGCCCTAAAACTATCATAATGCCCTAAAACTCAGTAAGTTTAATAGAAGTCATCAGATTGTGCACTGAAAATGGGTGAATTTATGGTGCGTAAGTTAAATTCCAATAGTTGTCTTAAAAAATTAGAGAATCATTAAAAAGAAGAAAACCTGACATACAAAACATTCTCTTTTATCCCATAACTAATCTGTCAACAAATTTGTCAATTGTTTCTACCAAATACTTCTTTTTTAAAATCATTTTATATATTTCAAGTGCATGATAGTTCAAACTATAACATGTACAAAATAGAACACAATGAAAATTTTTTTTCCACTATTTTCCCTCAGCCACCAAATGCCCCTGCTTGGAAGCAATCACTGTTACAGTTTCTTGTGTGTCTTTCTAGAAACATTTTATCATTTCTAGAAATATATGTGTGTGTGTATTCTACCCCCAACACACACACACGCACGCACACACACAAACACACACACACACTCTTTTTCCCCACAGCTTGCAGCATATTATACACAGTGTTCTACACATTTCTTTTTTTTTTTACTTAATAATCAATAACATATCAGAATCTAAATATCGCTCAAATCTTTTCCCTCTTTACCATCCCACTGCCAGGGAACTGGGTGGGACACTGAGCACCTCTTGCTTGGACCACTATGTTGCATCTAATTTGAAATGCCATCAGTCGTAAGACCCACTGGTATTTGGAAACCATTAAAAGAGGGGAAAAAATGCTGCAAATTAAATTATGACAAAATTCATTGTAAGATAAATCTCAATTTCAGGGGGAAAATGTAAGTTTAAAAAGTACATATATATGCACAAACATGTAAACAGTAAAATATGATAACATGGTCCCAACGAGTCCTCCAACATCAACCCTGGCCCCTTTTCAATTCATCGTCTCCTGCCAGAATGATTTTGCTAAGCTTGAAGTTTCACTTTTTCATGCCTCTACTAAAAATCATTTATGGCTTCCCATTTTGCTATAGAATGAAGTTCAAATAACTCAGTGTGACAGGTGTCAGCGTTACAAGACTCTGCCCTTTCTTGGCCTTATTTCTTTCCACATGCTCTAGGCATGCCCAACTATTGACCCTTTCTCAAAAACGGAGTGTCCCTTCAGAACTCTGTGCTTTGGTACATCTTGTCCCCTCTTGCCTGGAATACACTTGACCCTCACTGGGAGGACCTAGCTAAATACCATTTGTCCTCTAAGACTCATCTCTGGGAAAACTGCCACAAACTTCCCCAGCTCAATGAAATATCCTTTTCTGTCCTGCCCCCCTCCCTGTGCTTGATTTCACCCAAAGCACTCCCTGCCCAGCATCGGGCTTTGTTGCTCTCTTGCCTGTCTTCGCAACTCTTACTTTTCTCCCATCACCAAAGATTGCCACAGTGCCTCGTCCATGGCAGGTATTCAACAAATATTTATTGAATGGATGTGTACTTTGGCTCCTGGATGTAATCAACACATCTGCAATCACAGAGGTGTGGTCAGCTTATTATAGGGGAAAGTACACTGGATCTGAAGTCAGAGGAGGTTGGTGGCAGGCTCTGACACTTCCAACGGCTGGTCCTAGTTTGGTCAGCTCATGTTTCTAAGACTTGGTCTCCTCGTCTGAAACCATGAACAGTACTCCCTTCCTGGAAAGGTGACTGAAAGGATTAAGCTATGGAAGTCACTGGCATAGAGCTAATGCTCAAAACACAGCAGCTTCAATGACAGTGACTGGACGATCCAAGGCTGTGGGATGGATTTTGTATACCCTGAAAGCAAACACACCAGTGAACACATGCTGTAATACCAAATGGACTTTGTTTTCCTGCTCTTAATTTCTATTGCTTAAAATAAAAAGTCATGCTTCCTAACAGACTTGAGAAGGTGATAGATACCATGTTTCAGAAATCCAGGTGACCAAAAAACACGTGGACCCAATTCTTGCTCAGAGCCTGACTCCAGCTCCTTGTAGGTAATCACCATAATGGCTTTTTTAATCCTTTCTGTGTTTTATCTGTAAGACAAATACAAGCCCAGCCAGATATCTATTGTATTCCCCTCCTTTTTACACAAAATGTGCCAGGTTCTATATATACTGTTCGGCATGTGGCTTTTTCCACTTAATATCTACAGGGATTCTGTGACCTTCTAAGTTTGCCCCAAAGAATTCCCATCAATAAGTCATGGAGAGAGGGATGCTTGGGCATCACAGCTCGGAACTATAAGCAAAAGGTAAAAGCCTTGCTTGACTCACAGGCTCAACTACAAAATCACTGCATGACTAACACAACAAACTACCTGCCTGCTGTTGCGGGCCACAGGCAAAAAACACTGAACTAGGCTGAAAGGGGTACAAAGATCTCACTATTATTTCCTCGAGACCCAAAGAACGCTGCAAACAGCACCAACACCTACTGTTTCCTACCTGTTCATCACAGAACCAATATTCCCCCCAGTGAGCCTTCATCTTGAAAAGAAAAGATTATTTTTAGAATTGTAAATAGCTTCCTTGGGGGCTGTGCCTCAGGTTCAGAATGAGCTCTCCCGCATTTTTTTTTTTGAAAGGCTCTGTCTGTTAGGAAATCAAGAGCTGGTAGTACGAGGGGCTGGTTTGGGCTCCATAAATAGTTCTTATTCTTTCAGTTTCGTTGATCACATAAATGATAATGTTACAAGTACAAGAATAATGAACGTTTTGCAAAATGAAGATGTTAGAATAACAGACCTTCCTTTCCCTGGCAAGTGTAATTATGGCTCAGGTTGCCCATGTCCTCTCTGCCTTCTGACTTCTTTCTCAGGCATCCATCACCTGAGTTGGTGACCTAAAGTCCCAAACTCTCATCTGACTGGCCCCTGTTTATTCACTCTGTTCCCCAGTCCAAATCCCTGACTGCCCAATGCCCTTCCAGAAGTCCTCCATGTGGGCAGGGAGAAGTCAGCACAGACAACAGATTCTCCATCTCATACCCAGCAAACCACGTCACTCTGACCCCATCTGTCATATATACACACTGCAGGGGATTTAGCAGGAAGATTAGGAATGAGCTGGGAAGAGGACAGAAACTTCCTGCTGTCTCAGAGGGGATTGTGTCTGACCCATAAGCCCTGCGACTGGGAGCCTGGGTCATCTCTCCACACTGTACAGACCACAAACACTGCAAATCCATCAGGCAAAGGAAAATAAGCACGTGGAGCTATGGGAGCCAGCAGCAAAGGCACCGAAACCAACAGGGTGATATGGAAGGAGGGAAGGTGATTAGGACATTCAGTTGAAGCCCATGAGCAGTTGGTTTCTCCACAAACCACAAAATATTGGCACAATATTTACTTGGCACCTATTTACTATTGGTGCTTGGGCCAGAATAAAAGGAAAGTCTGAGGAATGAGCTAGAGATGGCCAGGTGCAGAAGGGCAAAGGGAACAAGACACACAAAAGCACGAAGCCTCTAAGTCTGGAAATAACAGGGCATTTTAATACCTCTAGACTGTTCCATGTGATGGAGACAGAATACCAGAAGACAAGGCCAGCATCATTGTGAGAAACAAGATGAGGCTAGAGAAAAGGCCAGCTAATGAAGGATATTATGAGGTCATGCTATGGATCTTGGATTTTAACCTGAAGACACTACTGGAAGCCACTGTAGGATTTTAAACTGAGAATAACAGTATCAGATTTAAGTCATGGGAAGGTCACTCAAACCATGTAGATCATGGATTTGAGTGCTGCTTCAACGGCACCTACCATATTGTATTGTAACAGGCATTCGTCTGTCCCCGCTAAACTGTAACCTCAATGAGAGCAGAGTATGTCTGCTTTCTCACTGTTATATCTTCATCTCCTGGTACAATGTCTAGCACACAGTTTGTTATGAATGAATGAATGGATTGATGGATGGTGGGATCCAGTGTCATTCATCTTTTTGTCCCAAATCCTTACATAGCATGTAGCAAAATGGAGGTAGTTGATAAAGGTCTGATGAATAAATGAATAAATGATGAACTTCTGCCTCTTTTTTCCAGACTTCTCTCCCAACATTCCCCAAGACTTGTGATCCTATAACAATAAAATTGTACTGGAATCAAAATCATATTTGTTGCAATAACCTCTGTCTCCTTTCATAAGCAAGAGCTCCAAACTCAGTGCCATTCCCCCCTCCCATTTATCTTTTTCCCTGATTATGATCATGGCCACCAACCACTACATACAAGGATTTCTTCCAACCCTGGTTACCGGCATTGTGTTCAACACGATAAGATGTACAACTTATTCCTGCCAACTAGGACAGATGAAAAAAAACAACAACCTAGAAACAACTATTTCAGGCAGTTTTCTCTAACATTAATCATTTTCCATTTTGCCATATAATTGCTGCTATCAAGGTTTAATGTAGCCAATACTTGTAGAATGCTAGATTTACATCGGGCACTATTCTAGGTGATTTATATTATATACATAGAGTCATTCAATCCCCATGAAATCCAGATGAGATTCATAGCATTTTTTTAATTTAAAGACTTTATTTATTTATTTGACAGATAGAGATCACAAGTAGGCAGAGAAGCAGGCAGAGAGAGAGAAGGAAGCAGGCTCCCTGCTGAGCAGAGAACCCTATCCCAAGGGCCTTAACCCTGGGATCACGACCTGAGCCGAAGGCAGAGGCTTTAACCCACTGAGCCACCCAGGCGCCCAGTTCATAGCATTATTATCTCTATTTTACAAATGAAGAAACGGAGGCACAAGGAACTGAGCCATTTGTTGATCACACAAATTCCAAAACTAATATGTGGCAGAGCGGAGATTTAAACCTACGCAGTCTGAATCTTGGCCCATGGCTGGGATTTGCTGGTCTGAAAGGGAGGAGGGGAAGCAGACGATTTTTATCTGAGCCTTTCCACTATTAGCAGTGACTTTAATATGTCAGCTTGCTGAGCTTCTGTGTTGATATCTGTAACGTGAAGATAGAAATAGATGCGTCACAGTCTGTTGAGAGTAGGAAATATAAACACACACATAAATATCTGGTTTGACCAAAAGTACCTAACAAACGTCCTTTCTCTCTGTCCTCCACCCAAGTAGTTCTCTACTATGAGATTGTCATGAGCCTTTGAGAGTAACCATCAGGAACCACTGGGCTTACTTCCCAGCTCTGTCCTATACCAGGTGTGTGAACCGAAGCCCCCGTTTTCTCTACTGTAACCTAGCAATCATAAAACCCATTGTAAGATTAAGTGGGATCGTGTTTGAAAGGCTACTAGCACGATGTCGGCATACAGTAAATGCTCAGTAAATGACAGCAGCTATAATGATGATGGGAATAAGGAAGAGGAGGGAACTATGAAGAATGGAGGCAATGATGGTTTCAGCTTGATTCTCCTTTCCCACCTAAAAAAACCTGCCATCTTCCCTCCAGGGCTATAAGGAATAAAAAATTTTGTCACTGTTACTTCCTGGAGGGAGGGAAATTATTTGAATCCCACCCCTCAAGCCCAATGACTATGCTCACACACAACAGTCTCAACCTTCTAGTGCATAAAATTATCTGGGACATTTATTAAAATTGCAGATAACAGAGAACTACCCACAAGTTCTGGTCATTAGGAAAGGAATGTGGCCCAGCTCTCACCCAGGTGATGGTGTTGGTAGCCCTGGGATCACACTAACACTGCCTTGGGGTTAAACCAGCATATTTATTGCTTGAACCAAGATTATATCTAAGAATCTAAATGGGACTTTTAGTGAGATTTAAGAGTAACTGTTGCTTTAAGGGGATTATTTATTATTAATCACTGCTTACCAACTCAAAGCATTCATTCAACCATGGCACGGTTTAATTTTTGAGAATAAAATAAATAACAAAATAGACACCTCTTTGACAAATATATGTGTACTCAAATACATGTGAGTATTGATCTCAGCACTTTGAAGGAGCGTTAAAAGAACTTCCCATGTGGGGGCACCTGGGTGGCTCAGTCTGTTAAGCATCCAACTCCTGATTACAGATCAGGTCATGATCTCAGGGTTGTGAGATCGAGCCCTGCATGGAACCCCGCGACTCAGCTGGGAGTCTGCTTGGGATTCTCTCACTCTCTCTCTCTCTCCCTCTGCCTTGCCCCTTCCCTGCTCATGCATTTTTCTCTCTGAAATAAATAAATAAACCTTAAAAAAAAAAA